>JAFFZH010011668.1:4041-17832 GCA_018420115.1 Euura saliciscinereae
GGTAAACTTAGTAATAATATTAATAGTAATAATGATAATATAGCTATAACATTAATATTAATAATAATAATAATCATGGAATGTCGTTGCTTTATACATATATATATATATATATATGAATGCACGTCTCTTTTTTAATACCAATTTGTTACGAGAGTTTGTTGAGGAAAATAACTAAAAATAAAAAAAAAATGTGTAAAAAAAAAAACGAAAACAATGAAAATGAAAAATATTGCTCCCGTATATAAAACGTAGCGTAGTATTACAATAGGTCGTGTGTAATTATCTCGTGTGACCAAAATCCTCGTCATGTTGTGTACGATGTTGAATATCGCTTGGATACCATTAGCAGTCATTATATTAGCTCGATATTAATATTTAAATAATTCATCATAATTTGATTTCCTAACATTCACTTATATTTTTCATGTTATATATATATATATATACATATATTTTTCTTCTTCTTCTTCATCTTTTTCAATAACTTTGATTATCACAAAATTGTATCATTCGTCGGTCATTATTCTTCTTCGCCTCTCGTCAAAGAACTTTTTTTTTTTTTTTTTGTTCTTTTGAAAGTTCTACGTCATAAGATATTCTTCTTTTTTTATCATTAACAACGGACTAATCATTTGTTAATTCAAATTATTTTTACTCTTTTTTTTAAATCAAGTGCTGATTATATTTATTGGATTTTTAGTCGCTATGTATTAAAAAAAGCTCTTTAGATTGTTAATATTTGCTAAATATGTTTCAAAACAATACTTTGATTGAAACACTGTTTTTAGTTATAATATCTATGGATCGTCTAGACGTAGTTTGCGCAGTTTAGTTTAGTTTCAATTTCTTTATTTGATCAAATAATAATAATAATAATAATAATAATAATGTACAGATTATGTTCGTTGCATTGTTTAGAAACCGATGAAGAGTGTCTATTTGATATAAATATGGTAATTGATGAATAGAAAAAACAAAAACTAAAAAATCTGCGTTTGTTATTCAACAGTTTAGTTAAACGCCAATTTTGCCAAATTTTTATATTCTACATATTTCGACATTTTCTTTCCTCCGTTTTTGTTATTATTATTAAACAAGAAAAAAAAAATTAAATTCGCTGATTACATTACCACAATCTGTTATTAATTTAAGGGCAAAAAAAAAATCGTTTAGATAGATCTCCAAGTAATACTATATCAATACTCAAAATATCTATTTATATATTTTTACATAAAGAAGAAAAAAAGAATGAAAGAAAAATACGAAAAAAATAAATAAAATGAATCAAACAAACAAAAACATAAATAAATAATAACAACAACAAAAACTGTGTTTAGCGCCAAGTAGCTTTTCCCAAGTCAATATTTGCATGATATTTTTCTAAAATTTGCCAACGCAATTAATATTACAAAATCTTCTTGAAGAGATATTTTTTTTTTTATCATACTTGGGGAGCTATCGGCGTTATTTAATTAATGTCTGAGGTATATTAGAGAAATCGCGCGCGTACGTCAAGCCAAGCCAGCATATCACGTTCAAGGACCAGAATTGATTATAATTTCTATTTTTCTTTTCTTTGACCTCTTTTTTTTTTGTTTCTTTCAATTCTTTTGTTAATTTTAAATTGAATAATAAAATAAAAAACGATATACAATGAATGAATTACCACGTTCGTATAATGAATAAACTGTAGTTTACATAAAACGTTTGTTGTTATACGCAACTTGATTCACATTTAAAATTGAATTATCTAATTAATTAATTGAAGAGTTGAAAAGAAAGAAAAAAAGAAAGAAAGAATATAGTATGACAAAAATAATGAAACGAACAAATAAATGAGAGAAAGAAAAACAACATAAAAACACCACAATTTAGATTATATATCGGCCTTTCAGTACTACCTGCGTATAATATTGAGTACGAAATATGTTATATTTTTTACAATGTGAAGAATCTGTAAATATTATAGTGTCAAGTTTATAATCTATATATATATATATGTGTGTGTATAAAATGTATTGATACATATATATATATATATTTAAATATAATAATAATAATTGAATAAAATATGAAAGAAAAAATAAAAATAAATAATAAGTAATCATCTGAGATGTGAAAAGACTTACAGTGAATATAATATTAGCTCGCGGTGGATCAATTGCACTCTACTTAGAAATAAATTGAAAAATAAAATAAAAATAACTGCGCAATATTTCATCATTAAATGAGTTATCAATGAACATGTTTATTTTTAGTACATAAAATATATTTCACTCTATTAATTTTGCCAAAGTTTTATTTTTTCAAATCAATAACGATTCTCAACGTTGTTGAAAAACAAAAAAAAAGTTAGCAGAAAGAAAAAATCTACCTCAAGATCAGAGTCTGTTGATTTATTAAATAATTTTGATGAAAAAAGTTTGATGTTTTTTTTTTTCTCCATATTTTTCAATATTTTTTCTTTCTTTCTTTCTTTCTCAAAAACCTTCGTTGTACTTTGTTGATTGATTGTTCTTGTCACGTCTTCCGCATTAATTAATTCGTTATTTAATTTTATAATAATAATAATAATAATAATAATAATATAGTTCGATGATCAATTTTTTAATGTACATAAAACACAGACACAATTTATAATTAAAAAGAAAAATTGTTTTAATACGTTACGCAGGAAATTATTATCATATGGCAAAATGAAGTTATCTCTTATTGACTAGTATTTTAGAGGAGAAAAAAAAAATACTTGAATAAATAGGTATCGTAAATATGACGACACTGATCAATCTATTGGGACATCATTTTTTTTTTTTTTTTTTAAGCGTGCAATTATCCACCGCGCGCACACCTTTTTTTTTCTTGCAATATTATATTTTTTATTTTTATTTCATTTTTCATTATTATCATTAACCATTGTAATGGTATTTTTGGCAATATCGCACAAATATAATATAGAATGAAACAGAGATGAAAAATCGAAAAGAAAAAAACAAAAAAATTGTTATCTGAAGTAATTGGAAAAATCATATGCAATACTAAGCGTCACGCATATATGCAATCATTGTTTATTCACAAACTAGTACGGCATTTGATATTTAGTATTGCAAATGATTTTTTAAATTCATTTATTTATTTGTCTACATTAAATTAATCGAAAGAGATGCTCTTTGCTTTGTTCATATGTGTTTTGTGTGTTGATTAAAAAATGGCAATATTTTAATATCAGCCGGGAGTCTAATCGCATCAGACGTACGATTGCACAGTCATTTCCTTTGCAAGACTTTGTCTAGTTTATTCTTATATTTGTTTATATATTCTAATGGGAAAAAATAGCCGGATTTCGAGGTCGTGAAAAATAATCTAAATATAACAATGTCTGATCTTCTAACGTTGAAAAACTATTCTCATAGAGCCAACTCGTTCTCCGTTTCAACCAATACATACCTTAGAATGCATTGAGCAAAGGAAATGAGATAATGGACGAGATAAGGGGTGCAGAGAGCTGATAGTGGTTTTCCAATACTATCAAACGAACGTACGCGAGTATTTGTTTCCTCTTCAATTATTTATTCATCTCCAGTGAATATTCACTGTTCAGATTTTGCATATAAATTACAGATCAAGACGTAACGAGAAATGGATTCGATTCGCAAAGTCATCGCGTTAAACGGAGCACAATTTTTTATCTATTTTAGATAACAACAGACTATTTTCCTCCGCGGGCCAGCCTAAAGAGACCGAAATTAGCGTGGAATTAACATAAAATCGCCTAACAGATAACGATCTCGTCTCTACGCCGGCTAATGGGTGATTAGAAATTTGCAAAACAAGTCCATCTGCGAATTTATCAACGCTATCGACTAATTTTGCGACAGTTTCGTAAGAAGAAACTGTGTTCAAAGATTGATTAAGCCGCGATTTCAATTCCTGGTAATCGTGCGATAAAATTGGTACGACGTGACTCAGACTAAGGGTGTTTATCGCAGCGACTAAAATTCTCTGAACGGACTCGTAGTCGTTCATAACATCGATGCTGATTAACCACGTGGTCAGTTTGGCCAGGTTTTTAATCATCGAGGAAACCTTTCGGGCTGTGAACTCCGACGGATTGATCAGATCGGAGGACTCTAGGTAATAGTTGCAAGCCGTAATCGTGGCTAAAGAGAATTTCTCGTAAGCTTCCAGCTCGTTTTTCCATCCGAAATAGCCGGAGTTAACGATTATCGCCTCTTTGGCGAATCTCAAGTGCTCTGATTCCGTGCATCGGAGGATCAAGTGCTGTAAAAAATCTTCATTCGTCAGCAAGTCTCCGTCAGGTTGATTCATAACGCGGAAGCAGCGGCTCTTGTAGTCCTCTAATATCCGGTCTAAGCAGGTTTCGTTCCTCGCCCAACTCCAACGAGGAGCGAAGTAGAATCTGTCCAGCGGTTCCAGCTCCGCTTCTAACTTTTGGCTGAACGAATCCGCCCCTGATTCGAGGCCAGGTATTCTCCTCGCCTTCGCGAAATGGTCGATCACCCCTGCGAGCGAACTCATCGACTCTTCTCTGCAGTGGAAAGAGACCTCGGTGCTCTTCCGAAGATTCGCCATCTGCAAGCCGAGAGCGTACAGCAGCTCCGTTCCGTTGAATTTCTTGGTCAGATCGTCCTTAATTGCTCTCACGGAGATCAGGATAGTCCGAACGTTCGGTAGCATGATTTTCGTTTTCAGAACCGGTGTGAAAACGTCGTTGAAAATCTCGTCTGCGGAGGTCAGTCTTTTGTCCACGCCGACGCGTATGAGATTGACGAACTTTTTGCTGCTCCATTCGGAGTCCTCTCCGCAGACATCTTTCAACGAGTTCGAGAACAGGGAGACGTTGTTAGAGTCTCGAATTTTAAGGATCGGGGAGAGCTTGCAGAGATCCTCCGGAAGCATGACGCCGTTGGAATATCCCGAGTAGCCGATACAAGTTCTGATCAAAGTCTTGATAACTTCTCTGGGGTTTTGAATGAGGAAGAAGAGAACGACCCGCAGGGATGTCCCGTTCGAGCACAAGGCGAGCCCTTGATTGACGTAGGACTTCAGGTCCGCCTCAAAGTTTACCGACTCTAGGTTTCTGCTCGCGTCGTGTGCGAGGATAAATTCCACGACGATTTCTACCAGATCAACGATCTTCTGACCGAGGAGAATCTCGACCGCGAGGGCGTAGACCTCGGCGCATATTTCCTCCTGGGATTTAACAACGCCGTCGATGAGACTGAAGCATTCTGCTTTCTCTATCGAAGCGCGGTTCCTCCGGAGGCACGAAATCGCCGTTGAATCCCATTCCTCGTATCTCTCGATCAATTTCCTCAAGCATTCCGCGTTTCCTTTGTCAATCTCGCCGCACAACTCCGCCAAATTCATCGACGACGGAGCTTCCGGTTTCGACGACAGTTGTCGCAGGCATTCCACCACGTGGGTATACTCTTCGAGCTCCTGATCTGCCCCCAGGAACTCGATGAAATGGTAGCACGCCAATCCCACATCTCTCTGCATCGATATGGAACCGTCTTCGCAGTCGATCTCCGCCCATCCCATGTACACGTAGCAGTCTATTTTCTTCACATTGGCCAGCAGCAGGTCCATCAGCTGCTTGGTGAACCGGTCGACCTCCTCGCTCACCAGGGCAGAGTCCAGTCTGACCATGAAATCCCTGCCAAAAGTTAGTCTGTAGAGCTTCTCCAGTTTCCCGTCTTCGACCCCCTGAATTTCCCCCAGCCTCCTGGTCTCGATGCACGTCCTGATCGCCTCCAGGATCTGGCGCAGAGCCCAGCCGCACCTTTGGTGCTTCGCGAGCTGAGACAGTCCCTCGATGTCCCTCGCCTGAAGGGCAGGCAGCTGGGCGACGAGTTCCTGGACACTGCCCATGAACCTCTTCAGCGTTTCCCCGTCTTCTAGGGCCTGGACGTCCTGGCGGAGGGCGAGAACGAGCTTTCTGTAGCAGTTCTTCGCAACTTTGAGAACAGTTTTAAAAGCCCGTTGGAATTCTGTGTCCAGACAACGTCGCAGGACGGTCAATATTTCCGTGCACAGATCCATCGGGGCGTTGAGAATCGCGGTGCAGAGGACGTCCTCGTATCCGAGCGCCCAGACTAGTTCGAGGAACAGGTACGGCGACAGGGGTGGACAGATGTCGACCAGGTGTCCGTTGGCTAGATCCTCGCACATATATTCTTGGGATTTGAAGTTTGTGTTTAGCAGAAGGAATTTCATGTTCTGGATCGACTTGGGGTCCTCGGATCGCGGTTTTGTGATGAATTCATCTCTCGCAGGATCCTCCAGGATATTCTTTATCGCTTCGCACACGTCGGAGACGTGCGCAGCGTTCGACGGAGTCGTACGCGACGTCAGGAACCTCAGATTCTCGCATTCTTTGTCCTTTTTTATCAGGTACACCTGGATCTTCGTGTAGATCTCGTCCATCGTTTATTAAATCTGTAAAAAGTCAAGTAAATTTGATCGAATTACGACTACGAATGAAATCAACGGTGGGCAAAGGAAGGAACAATTTTTGTTGCATTTGGGAAATAAATTTCAACACGGAGTGGTTTAACAATCGATTAAGTTCGTTGTTTTGGTTTCAGTTGTTTAATACACGAATTTTAAGGGTTTTTAGTGTCCAGAATTAGGTTATGTCATCGTTTGAGGTTAGTTTGACGAAGGAGAATGTTAATGAGACTGTAGACTGACCTCAGACAAGTTGATTGAATTGACATCCGAAACTAGATTCCAGTGTAGCGTAAATTCACTCGATGTACAGAAGATTTTAGTTACAGTAATGTGTAAACAGAGTACATATACCGACGTGTATGAGGTTAGTTTCACGATATTGATAACAGAGTTAAGAAATTCTTTCAAAGATGTCGCTAATCGTTGGGTCCGCTGGTGGCGCCCTCGTGGAAGTTCTGTGTCGAGTATGATAACTATTTTCAAATTTCTCATACCGTGAGTGTCTCGCTATGCGGGCCACTCGGTGCACCTATAGCAGGCAACCTTACGTACGTCCTATGAGAATGAGGGTCCCTATTCGTCAAACTCGGCGTAGATGGCGCCAATGTTCTTGGATATTTTGCGCGCGCAAAATGAAATTATCAAAAATGTCAAATAATTATCGCGACATTAAATACAACAAGTGAACACTTTTTCAATGGAGAAATAATTGAAAAAACCTAGTGTGTATCTAACAATATTATTTATTGGGCACATGCACGGACCGAGACGTACGACAGGTTGCAATAAAGTGAGGTTATGTTGGTCGGTTATACGCAATAAAGTGAGGTTATGTCAGTCGGTTATACGAGGGCAATATTTTTGCAACAATAAAATTCTATTTACGTTATTCATGATTCATCCATGCGTAAATGGTCTGCTGTGAAACGAAATGAACGATTTCATAAATAATCCATTCGAGTAAATGTGTGAATTATATTTAAGAATTAAATTTTCCCGCCTCTTTGGAACCAATGGCAGTGCTGCCCTCAACTATGCAAGGGTCCCAGTGAGGACCCTCATTAACACGTGCCGTACGTACGGTTGCCTGTTTCAGGCGCACCGAGTGGCCCGCATAGCGAGAAACTCACGGTATGTCATGACACACAGGAACAAATTTACCACCGTATATTTGGCAGACGAAATTAACCAATCGGAAAATGAATTTTTGCATTTCTGAGGTTCTTCCTCATACAACGAATAAGGAAAGAATAAATACTGCTTCTTATTTCTCAAAATATTTAATGTCGAATCTGGTGAGACAATCAAGTTGCGTGCCACGTTATAGTAGCCTGGGTAAATTATTAAGTAGCTCAATTCCGTTTCCTTTTCTCGATTCTAAGCGTGATCGGGTCGATCGCCTTCAGCACGACATCCATCCTCAATCGAAGATCTTTGATCGGAACGATATTATCCTTCTTCAGAATATATCTGCGAATAATCGTTGCGTGGAGTGTCTTCATCGCCATTATAGCGTACCTCATACCTGAAATTGAAATTGTTCAGAAATATTGACGATTTTATCTCAACCCATCGGACTCACCCAAACAATTTCTTGGACCAGCACCGAACGGCAAATAAGAGTACGGATGTCGTTTGGCAATTTCTTCAGGAAGGAACCTGTCCGGATCGAATCGCAGTGGGTCTGGCCAGAGTTTATCATCTCTGTGTACCACTATGGTAGGGACCAGAACTTCAGTATCTTTGGGGATGCTGCGCTCGCCTGTAATCGATTACCTCGTTAGAGATACTGATTTCCAAAAACATACCATAAGATTACATAATGACGATTATCAATCTACCAATATCCAAATCGTCCGACAACAAACGAGACGCTAAGGGTAACACGGGAAAGAGCCGCATCGATTCTTTGATCACACGTTCCAGGTATTCCATACGGGGCAAGTCCACATTCGTCACTGGGCAATCGTCCACTTCGGCATCTCCATATATCTCATAGAGCTCTTGGTACACCTTATCCTGTGGCGAAGACGAAAGTGGATGATCACAACAGTTGTGCAACACGCACTGGCTAATGAACACTCAAAGGATTGAACTAGGTTGCTGGTGTTCATTCACTGGGACAGTGTATATCCAGCTAATGAACACGGTGTGTGCATCTATTCACGTTCACAAACTTGAATGAAACCTTGAATCAAGGCCTTCATTCGCCCAACAAGGTTCAAACTTACCTGTACATCCGGATGAGATGCTAGCATCAGCATTACGAACGAATTTGTCACGGCAGTGGTATCGAATCCCTTGAAATAAAATCATCATCTGACTACACTTTCAGCATAATATGAGTACGTATGGAGTATTTGGAAACTTGTAGTGAAGTTGAAACTGAGAGATCAATAATTCTACACTCTATTGTTACTAATTTTCAATGAAAAGATGTGTACCAGGTGAGGGAAGCACAAAGGACTTACAGCTATCATCATTGTGTTAACTTCGTCGTGAAGCTCTTCATCAGACCATTTGTCATTACCCTCGGACACTTTCAATAGTGCATCCAAGAAGACTTCTCTCTCAGGTTTGCTTTCACCTAGAGGAATGAATTTGATCGACAATGAGGCACCTTATATGCATCGATTTTTGTATCAGGAAATTACTCACATCCGTCATCATCGATACCAGCTGTGACTGGCTGACTCCTGCAGTTCAGATTCTTGATCTTCTGATTTTGGATCATCTGGGACAATATGGCAGATTGAGAGTGTGATCTGACGTGTATGAATCATTGTATTTCAATATACTCACCCTATCAACGAACTGACGCAGTATTTTGATTTCCTTCTTCTGATCTTTTCCCAATTTTGAACGATTGAAAATAAAATCTGGATGCAGCCAGATACTGAACAGTCTTTTCCCGACGGTTGCTACTGACCTGAAAATATTTCGACATTCAAATTCCGAATGAGGGGTGTTTTGTAGTGACTCACTTCTGTAGCGCTTCTACGTAGTTGACAGCGTCATTAGTTTGCGCTCCGACCTCGATTCCCATAACAGTTTCTGTAACAATGATCAACAAGAGGTAACACATCAATCCGAAAGGTGTATAATCAATGAATTGTCACTTAGTATTGGGCTTAAATACCGAATAGCATGTCCAACGAGGTCGTCGCCAAATAATTGAATATTTTGAACTCCGGTCCGTTCAAGTTCGGCTCCATCCGGTCCGTCAGCATCTTAGAATGAAAGGTAAAAACTTTTCCGAATGCGTTCAGAATTTTCATATTAAAAGTCGGCTGGATGAGCTTCCGATGTACACGCCATTGCGGTGCTGCAACATAAGCAAGATGACAAAAGTAGTTGAATTGAATTATTCGCTCAATTGGGCTAACATTTTTATCAAACATTCTCCACAAATTTGTTGAACCGTTCAATCACGCCAGTGACTTACCCTCGACGGTTAAGAGTCCGTTGCCGAATACGGGTCTCCCGAATTTGTACATATTGCCTTTGTTGAGAGCCTTCGGACTCAGATACACCACCTGTAATCGGTGATTGTTAATTGACGTGTAACGTTCATTGATATTACCGCCCATATATCGCACCTTGATTTGTTCAGGATCGGAGACAATCACGAACAATCGATGGCCCATCCATGCGCGAAATGGAGAGGCGTAGGTTTCCGTCAGTTCGGCAATTTTCAACAGAGCGGCTTGAATATCGATCAATAATGTATAAATCACTATCTGTCAATGTCACGAGTGACTTTGGCACTTTGGGCTCACCTTCCGTGTCTCCGGCAAACATGTGAGCGTTTCCCACGAACGGAAGAACCGGTGGTCCCTCCAATTTCGAAGCCATTTCGTAAAGACGTCGCCTCCCCATGTGCCACCTTATAAAGTTCAGTATCACACAGAGGAAGACGAATGAGACAACAAAACTTGTTGCCGGAAGTTCCATCTTCGGGTTTCGAAACAAACGAATGGCTTCTTTGCTCTTCTGATCGGTGGTAGAATTCGGTAGACGCCAGATGCAGTCGGGACTACAGTCCTCGATGGACTGAGTTCTCTATACTTTTGCTCGTCCTTTAGTTACGTTAACATTGGGAGGTGGATGCTGGTCATCCTTGGCTCCGGAGGAACCAGTTTAGCGAATTAAATCCGGTCAGTATACATATATAGGGGGAAAAGGTACCGGACACTTGAGTTTGTTATCAATCAGACTGCGAAATAAGTAGCAGCTTCAACAATATGCATTCTTATGGTAAACCTATGAAATTATTCTGGTTCACGTAATTACAGTTTGAATTTTGACGACGATGCGAAACTGACGAAGAGCCGAAGAGACCTCAAAACTTTTTCACCAAAGGGCCTATGATTTATTACTGTAACCGTGTTGCTGTATCGTTTGAACAATTTTTCATCCAGAACGTGTCGTATATTGAGATATTCACGACGATCCTGGGATCGTCCCGCGATGTCTGTCGATTCTTCCGGAAAATCCCAAGCATGTGAAAATGTCTGGTTCCCTAAGAACCTGACCACGTCGACAGTGGGATATCCCAAATTAAACGCTCTTGACGCATCGTTACGGGGAATTGTAAAAATATCCTTCTCATTCCCGAGTGGATTTCCCAGTATTTTCAATTACAGGTCTGGTTATAGCCAACTTTCCTCACTATTGATCACTTTTGACAATGGAAGTCGGCCTTTCCAACCGTTTCCAAGATTTGATCACTTGAGTCACTTTTCTGGTCACAAATCAGCTTTGCACTGCAAGAATATTAATCTCCCACTCAAATCTGTTTTTTTACCTCTATGTCCTACTGTGATATCGAATTGAGGTAAGATTTTGTGTATCGCGTAATATTGAAAAAATATGTCTCACTGGAAATGTTTTAGTTGATAAAAAAAATTGTTTCGAATTAACATTGTAACTTCTGTTGATGTAGTGGCTAAGAAATAATTGATTTTTCTTTCCCTAGTCATTTTTATTCACTTTTTGGAGTATAAAAATTCAGTTTTCTCATTCTTTTTGGACCAATACCAACCCTGAAATCATTTGAAATCATGCAAAGCCATTACCTTTGGAATCACACGAAATAGCTTCGAAATCACTCAAAATTTGCCCTTTTTTTCTACCTGTGAAGTGAGAGAGTCTCTGAAATCCTACGATACACGTTGATCATGCAACACCTGTATCAGCACGGACCACTGCGAGACTATACCTGTATGGTTGTGAATGAATTCAACGATGCAGGCGTTCGTTGCAGCAAAAAACCCGAAAATATTATGCGTCACTTGAAACTGGTTTGTGTATAGTTGGTCTTATACGTTCCTCGTCTTACTTATCTCAATAAGCAGTCAATAACTCCTTCATTGTGATAATGGATTGCAAAAACTAGCACATATTTTATACGTCCGTCGAACGGTCATTTCCCTCCACAGCAGCCTCCGGGCATCTATAACACAAGAATAAAACATTGGAAGAATGTAAAGACGTAACAGACATGAATTCATAAACGATTCCGGAATTAGCGTATCCACAAATTTTTCCGAATATACTTTTTTTAAACTTAATCCGAAGAGCAGCGATTTATTTTATTATTGTCATTATACTTTTACAGACGAAATCAATATGGCAAGTGGATTTCGATTTTGAATGGAAACCTTATTATTTTAGTGAATTATGAATTAGGATGGAAATTGAATGAAGGTTACAGAACCGCTAATTACAATTATCCATCATATGATCAAAATTTTCATCATCATTGTCGTCATCAAGGTCAAAATATGCCTCCTGGGTTCGCAAATAGCACCTTCGGTCTTATCTACTATAGGTTCCAAATGGGATCGAAATTGAGTCACCAAAATTCAAGCTGTGTGCTAGAGCTCCCCGTTTTACTAGATTGTGCAATTTCATGAACGAAGATACCCCAATCACACTATGCCACGATCGAGGACATGGCCAAGACATGATGACGTAGCTTATTTAGACTATTATTGGGAAAAAAGTAAAAATTCAAAAGTCAATTGGTATTTCATCGGATACTAAAATCAGGTCACCCGATTGGCTCCCAGTGTATAACGGGTCCTATATGACCTTTTTGTCATTCCTTGGCTGTAAATGCACAGTTTTTCATCTCGCTAATAGCCAGAGTCAGCAAATTCCCGATTGACAATTGAATATGATATTAATAAAACAAAAATATACATTATCAACGACTATAGGCGATTCTACTGAGTCCAAATACCTTTGAGAAAGGCAAGGTATACAAATTCTTCAGACCCTTTGTTGGCACCGGGCTGGTCATTGCCCCAGGTGAGTTGATTTACTGCACATAATACTGTGGTGTTCCAAAAGATCCACTCAAGTATTTTGATCGCATTCAGTGTGTAATTGATAATGTATCGGATTCTAGCAGGAAAATGGAGGGTTCATAGGAAGTTGGTACTGTCTACTATCAACGCTGAGATAATCAACCCATTCGTAGGAGTATTTGCCGCCCAATCTAAGGCCTTGGTCAATAAATTTGAAGAGCATTTGGACGGGCCGGAATTTGAGATTTTCGATACTGTAGCGCTGGCGATGCTGGAGACACTCTCCGGTATTTGTAATAATCTGTTATCGCGATTTATGATTCATTAAATTGGCAATAAGTACCAAGGAAAAGTTGTTCTCAATTGCAGAAACTGTCATGGCTGTCAAGACCGGAGATCATACGGAAAACTCTTCTGAATATGTGAATGCGATACAAAGGTGATTACAGAGAAGACGGCGAACAGGTTTTTTTTTAATCAAAGTGTTGCCCATAATGCTACGCAGTGTGACTGAAGAGTCTATCAGCTTCTTTCAAAGAACCCGTCAAAACTCCGCATAAAGAATTAATATAAAAAAAATTAATATAATAATATACGTGAATATAATTTGAGGCTTCCAGTTTTCGATATCATGGTGGCCACTCGTCAGGGAAAACAGGGAAATCAGGGAAAAGTCAGGGAATTCGAAAAATGGTCAGGGAAGTCAGGGAAATGTCAGGGAATCCGAAGAACAGTCAGGAAGAAGCAAAGGAATTTCATGGTCATACAAAACAAGACAGAATAAAAGATCCCCAGCGACATTTGTGCAATCAAGAGTATTCTCAAAAATCATTTTCTTTCACCATGGATTTAGAGCATTATTATTACGTACTTGACATCACATGGGTCGCGAGTAACTATTTTTTCGTACCGAAATTTCGAAATATCCACCCCTCGACGACATTGCGCGACAGCAGAGGGTCCTACAAGTACGCTGTTGGATCGGGGGGCAGATATTCAC
>JAFFZH010011670.1:0-20940 GCA_018420115.1 Euura saliciscinereae
AAAAAAATGGGGGAAAAATATGGAAAATTGCTTCGAAACAAATATATATATCTGTAACTGAACTGAACCTGTCTACTACTAACTGAAACTGTCAAAATGATGTGCAAATAAGGTCTTCGGCAAGTTTTTCGTGGGACCCATAAATATAATAAGCTATTTCTTTGTCAGAAGCTTGACAAAAGTTTCCCAATTTCGGGCTCAACCACTGCATTGAAAGTATGGGTCTTACGGGAAACGCGTTTAGGATATTATTTGTAGATAATTTTGTCAGCTTCAATCAGGTAAAGGCCTATTTTGGGCGGGGGATGCATTAACAGCGAGATACAGTCCGACCTCTCTATAAGCCCCCTCCTAATAGAGCCAGTTCCCCTATTTCTCACTCGCAGCGTTCCCCCACTCTACCTTGTAACCTGAGCTCGAGAAAGAGACGAAAGACGAGTCGTGCGACTAGCGAAGATGGCAAAGTGGGGGTACCTCAGTTCCTGGAAAAACTCTTCCCCTTCGGGGGCCTGGGCGGCCCTATAGAGAAGTTGGACTGTATTGTAGAAAAACTGATTTTTCGCATCAAGACTACTGAAAGCAAGTGATACCTAAATCTCGCCACTTCTTCAATTGCACCGAAATAAAACAATCCGAAACGATAAAAGTTTTCGGTACCAATACGAACGTTTTTTTTCGCAGTTTCCGCTTGCGGCCTGTCTGTTAGAGGTAATGAAGGAACTATAGTATATTATGAGTGAAAGTGAGGTTAAAGCCATGCGAACGGTGTTCTTCACTAGGGGCAGCACTTTCTTGGTTTATTTCACCATTACTATATGGTTACGAGAGTTTTTTTCTCTGCTGCCAGAGTTTTTTTCCCGGCTTATTTCCCCGGTCAAAAAACTATGACTTCAATCCCGTTAAGGAGGGCAAAGCACGAGTTTTTAATGCATGTGTGGTAGAGAAAATATTGTTCAAAGTTTATTCGGTATGGAGAAACGCATACGTTATACAGGCTGTGATTTTGTCTAGCCATTGTAACATTGTGTTCTGGAAACCGTAACTCCGTCAATTACCGGGGTGTTTGTACGTACTGTCTGCGTTGAATCGATCGGTGTTTACCAGCTGTTGAAACATAACCGAACATGATCAGCGGCGATGAAATGAACGGCTTAGGATAAATTCAGCAAGCAGTCGTGGCCGAGTGGTTAAGGCGTCTGACTAGAAATCAGATTCCCTCTGGGAGCGTAGGTTCGAGTCCTACCGACTGCGAATTTTTTTCCGTGGTTTAGTTTCAGAGATTCCTTTTTTTTTACTGAGGTGTTGAAGTAACGGCAACCAGGGTTTTTGCAGGTATCTCATATTGTACAGATTCAAAGATCGTTTTAATGCGAATTATTGGCAATTCGGGTACCCGCGACGATATCTTTTTTATCGCGTCTCAACTCCGAACAAAACCCCCAATTAGCGCGCATAACATTATCGTAATTACCCATACCGAGACCCGGAGCACTGATAGGTATAATACCTTTCAAATATCCAATCGCTTTTTCACGGGATTTCGGTCAAATTAACTCCCCCTATATCCCATCCTCTGGGATTGGTTTTACCGCCGGGAGAATTCGATGCCAGCCAGCCAGCCGGCCAGGGCGGCAATATCCTTCCGATCGTTTGTCCGGTGTATATAGGAACAAAAATAAAGTGAGGAACTGAGCCGTCGTCGCTGGCGTTTATCTCTTTCTCAAAATCCCTCAATTTTGCTCCAAATATGTTCACATGAACAGAGAAGAATCAGAATCGAGGGTTCAGAGAAACCCCTGAATTGTAGATCCTTTTGCCCCACGTAGAATGTCAGCCTGCTCTGTAGACTGAAAGAGTAACGGAAGGAAAATCATCAGTTACGAATAGCGAATAGCAGTTTTTGTTATAAAATGACTGCGCAGGCTTGTCATCAATCAGTCTTTATAATCAGGCGACCTCGAGATGATATTATGTGCTACCCCCGACGTTATGTCAAGTGCTTGATCTGATTACAGCGATTACTGATCATCGCATTGTGTTCCATTCGTAGACTTCCTCTGGTGCAGTAATAGGTAACGCGTCCATCGCGTGTTCGCATTTTTACATATGCTTAAGGTAAAATTAATTTGCGCTCATTAATCACCATTACGTGGCTTTGGATCCGAATATTCATTTTTCGTTCGGAAGATAATCCATAAATCTACCAATTGCTTCGAAATTTTTTGATCAGATGTCCAGGATTTATCAGAGCACAGGAAGTTATGTAACACCCTCTGAAAATCATGCGTCAATTTCCAAACACGAATCATCGCATGTTATGCCGTAAAACTTGTTGTGCAATATCCGGTTGGCGACAGGCGGAAGGGGCAGCGAGTATATAAGAAGATTCATGGCATCCATGACATTCAGAATCAGAACGATATGGCATCAAAGTCAATAATTTATTTAGCCTGCGTTGTGCTCGCCGGGTCGGCTGTCGCTGACGAGGATGTGTTCCTCGATATCCCACAAGGGAAGGTGAAGGGCGTGAAAACCACCACCGCTCTTTACGGGAAACCGTTGTACAGGTTCAATGGTATCCCCTACGCGAAACCCATGGTGTCAGAGAATAAGTACAAGGTATGAAAAATAGGGCTTAGCCAGTCCCGTAAAAATTTATCAAAGCTCCTCTGCGATTTCGAATTAGGAGTACAAAAAATGTTTCAGATTGCTGAACCGCCTGAATCATGGTCAGGGGTATACGACGCCACTGAGACAAAATCAGAGTGCGTCTCCTTCTGCATGGTACGGCGTAGGATCGTGGGCGATGACGACTGTCTCTACGTTAACGTTTACTCTCCAGATTTGACCAAGGATGCTCGGAAGGCGGTCATAGTGTGGATCCACGGT
Organism: Euura saliciscinereae; assembly: GCA_018420115.1. NCBI lineage: Eukaryota > Metazoa > Arthropoda > Insecta > Hymenoptera > Tenthredinidae > Euura > Euura saliciscinereae. The sequence continues at coordinate 2,890 of JAFFZH010011670.1, forward strand.
GGTGGGTTCAATATGGGCTCGTCAGACCGTGGGGTGTACGGTCCAGATTACCTCGTGGAGAATGACGTCATCGTGGTCACATTTAATTACAGAATGGGAGCGATCGGTTGGTATTACAGCAACCAGTAGGTAACGATGACACCAAGATAACATTAACCGATTTCAAGGATTCCTCGGCACTGAGGACGCTGCTGCCCCTGGCAATCTGGGTTTGAAGGATCAGAATGCTGCGCTAAAATGGGTCCAGAACAACATTTACCACTTCGGAGGATGTCCTCGCCGGGTAACAATCGGCGGAGAAAGTGGTGGAGGTGCTAGTGTCCAGTTTCACATGATGTCTCCTATGTCCGCTGGTAATGAATCTGCGAGCACCACCTCTTCAAATATTGTGATTCGTTTGCGCGGTCAATTGTACAGTAAATTTCAATCCACGCAGGACTTTTTGCGAACGCCATTACGCAGAGTGGGCCGGCGATGGGACCGTGTGCGATCACTTACAACGCAAAAGAAAGTGCTTTCAAGTTGGGAAAAGCTCTGGGAATCGAGACGACTGATTCCACCGAGCTTGTGAACGCGCTGTCAAAGATGGAATCCAAGCTTATTGCCGAGACTGCACTAAACATGGACAAAGATGTGGTGCGTATGTCCTCGTGTTTGTTCGAAATAAACCTTCGAAGTGTGATAAATTGTGGCTTCGTTCCCATCAGAATAAGCTGAACGGACACGATCATGCATTTCTACCATCTGTGGAACCTGACGTTGGCCAAGATATCTTCCTACCTGCAGATCCGTGGGAGTTAATCAAGGCAGGAAAAATGGCGGATGTACCGTATCTGGCAGGAGTAACTCTGAACGAGTCTTACTACTTCAAGAGTGGTAATTGGAGACTGGAATGAAAGTAACGGTGTTGGAATCGATGTCGAAAGATTAAATCCAATGTCTCCGATTATTTCCGTAGTTTTCGAACAGATTGGGTTCAACGTCCTCCAGGAACATTTTGAACTCGCATTACCCTACGATTTGAACGTCACCAACGACGCGGCCCGACAGAAACAAATCGCTGATGCAGTGAGGGCATTTTACTTCGGGGATGAACCGATCACCAAGGAATCGCACCGTAAGATCGGCGAGGTGATTATCCGAAAATCTCGGCTAAACTTTTCGTTCAATCATATAATATGAAATTTCGATCTCCAGCTCGTGACGGACGTCATGATCATTTATGGCATGCAATTTTCACTGACGATGATGAGCTCGATGAGATCGTCACCTATCTATGAATACCTCTTTACATACGAAGCGCCAATAGGACTGATAAAAGACTTGGGATGGATGGATCCAGCAGACGGAGGCAAGTGTTGAGATTCATTGATACGAACTTTGGTCAGTTTTGAAAGTTCTTACGTAATTATTACTCTGGAAACAGGTGTTCTTCACATGGACGACTTGAGTTACGTATTTTACATGAGTGCCTTCAGACCACCGCCATCACCTGGCTCCCCGGAGGAGAGAGTTGTCCGTTTGATAACCAAGCTCTGGACCAACTTCGTGAAGACTGGGTGAGTGGAAGGCTACCTCATTGATGAATAAAGATGGCCATGTCTTTACTTTGTTTCTACAACATTGCAGGAATCCAACGTCAACGCTAGACGATGACGTCAAGACGAACTGGGAGCCGATGGGGAAAGAAGGCAACTATGCCATCCTCAATCAAGATCTGACCATGGGGAAGAAGCTCTTCGACGAGAGGATGAAGTTCTGGGCTTCCATCTACAAGGACACACTTGGCGACTATGCGCAACTTTTCTAGAGAACACTAAGGACCATATATCTAAAGTTTCGTATGTAGTGCTTTTCCAAGTCTGATGACTACTGATTAATAAAGCAACTGAATCAATCCAATCATTGTCGTTGTTGGAATTCAAGACAATACATCTCGATAAGTCTAGAGGATAATTCAGTCAGAGCTCAGACACCGCAGCAGTAAAGAGTCTTTGAGAGCGAAGTTGGGTAAAAGAAACAAGTCCGGAATTGTCGGAAATTCGAGGCAGCCATGGCAGGAGTTTAAGCTGGGCTTCACTTCGGTCGGAACGATTGAAGTTTGGGGGTAGATCGCAAGGAAGCCCCAAAGGCAAGGCTGCGTTATCTAGTATCACATTGCAGCATTTAAGAGTTGCGAATGAAGCCAACAGGCATGCCTGCTGCCATGGAAGAAACGGTCTGCCTTATTTTTTCAGGGGGATCCAAGCAAGGCGCAAGACTAACGCAAGAGAGATTCCATCAGGAGCGCGTATTAAAAGTAAAATAAAATTATTTAAAACTCTCGGAATTCGGCGGTCGACCGTCGGCGTCCCCCTTGATTCTCTTCTTTTCGTAAAGGCAAGGATGCTCATCGGTTACCCGTTTACGGATGGCCAGTTACCGATAACATTATATACTCCCGGACCGACTCGGGCCCCCCGACCGCCGACGAAAAGGGGGACAGATTTTTCTCGACATTATCCATCTTCGCCTCCTGTTGTATCCGATTTACGAATTCCACAATACCTTTGTAATTACTTACAAATTCGAATTCGAATACTTCTGCGATCAGAATTAGGTTGTCAACTCCGTGGTCCGACGTGTCGACTCGGATGAATTTTACAAATTTAAAGATCCTACGATAACTCCCTGCATCGAGGATGTATAATTATGCGTGTTGATTTTGCGCAAAATGTTACAGCCTCGAAAATTTCACAACTATACGTAAAGTAATAATACCGGCTTAGCTCCCTGCAGCAGAACGTTGCAAGATATCATTAACGAGATAAAACAGCAATCCTTAAAACAGCTCAAAGTAATCAACCCGTTGATCGATTAGCAGTGTATCTACAGGGCAAAAAACGAGTTTTTAAAAACGACGAAGAACGGAGAAATAAAAAAATTCTTAAGGGAATATATTATTTGGCATCGATAAGATCGTCCTTCTTTCTCCACTCCAACTAAAGCAGACAAAATTTCTTTTGAAAAAAGTGTATAACCTGCAAATTAGCTTCAGGAAATAAAAACATTCTTCTATTTCGGCACGTCATAAGAAAATCGGTACCTTGGTCGGCAGTCTAAAGCAGACGTAACTCAGAAAATACCATAAGGCGAGTACAGAGCTCCGTCTTATAGACTTCCTGTACAGTTTTCCAATTTACGTCTGTTCCAGTCTGTCTGTTTTCTCATAACCGGTGAATTTGTTTGTTTATCGCAGATCAAATAAGCATAAATTTAACATCAAGGCTTTCGAGTGTGGTAAGTAAACAAGTTGGAGAGAAACGGGAGACAAGGAGTAAAAAATAAATACGGCGAAGAGAGAAGGTATAATTTGGCAGTAGCCTGAAGATAAGAAAAAATAATCATGGATCGACGGTGAACCGATGGAGCCGAGTTGAGTAGGGGCGAGAGTGTGGACTATACTTCAGAATGTTGAGAGAACTTGGACCGGTTCCTCCTCACACAGCATAATAACCCCCTGTTATTATTTTATTGGCTCAACTCTCAGCGTAACGAGTAAACCAAGCAGGAACCACCAAGAGACGACCAACCATTTTATGGATAGTAAAATATCAAATTTACCGTTTTAAGGGTGTTTTGGGGGGTGTGAAGTGTAGTTAGAGTCGGCAGACCATTTTAGAATATCATTCGTGATTTCACCGTCTCGTGGGCAATTTTACAAGTCACTTTCTCACCTTCTTCTGGTGGTTTGGTGTAATTTAGGTCCTTCCGGAAGTTGAAGCGGGAGTAAACCTTTCGAAACATGTAGTACTAGTATTACCCAAAACTATCGCACAGGGTGATAAAACCTCTGACACTTGGGGGCAAACCGCAAAAAATGTTCGCGAAACGCAAGTCACGAGGGAAAAAGCTCTGGAGGAGGCGTACGAATCGGCCTGAAACAGTAGAATTGAATGATTTCAACACGTGTTAGGTTTTTGCTGTGCTTCAAGCGGTTCGTCAATTTTTGTTCATTTTGACTTCTGAATAAAGTTACCATGGTTTGGCTTTCCATTATCATATGAATCGAAAATAATGTGCTTCGAGAAATTGAAATGAAAAAAGGAAGAACTAAGCCTTCAAAATCCCCAAATTTTACTCGAAATTTCGCATTGGTCTAGAAGAGAAAGGAAACGGATTAGGAGTTTGAGAAGAATCCCAAAAATGGCATATAATGAATTAAAGTTCCTTTACAAAATAACAGTCCGGGGTTGTTTTAGATCAGTTTATAACGGGTCCAATCTTGAAATGTGATACCCTCGACCCCTCGACGTGACGTAAAGTAAACTCACCAGTATCGGGACACGCATCTCAAGCTGGACAATCCCAGTACCCGAACGATTTCAACCAGTCTAGTTCCCACAAGCGTCCAGGTACCAGTGCCGTCCAGCTCTAGACTCGTATCCCGCTACTGGTACATTCGGTTCAAGTAGAAATCTGATGACATCTATTACTCCTCATTGCATTGTGTTTGTAGGTTTCCACTGGCGCAATGATAGGTACACGTTCGTCGCGTGTTTACTTTTCTTAATCGTGTTTAACTTAGAATTATTGACGCTCATATCATACATTTTTAGTCTTGAAAGAATCAGAAAATACTGCTAATCACAGGATTTATCGGAGCGCAGGAAGTTACGTGACACCTTCTCAAAATCAGGCATCAGTTTTCAAGCCAGCAGTATCGTATGTTATTAAACTCGTTGTGCAATATCCGTTTGGCGACGTGCGAACGGGGCAGGGGATATACATAAGGATTCATTGCAGCTCTACTACAATCAGAATCAGAACGATATGGTATTGAAGTCGATTGTTTGTTTAGTCTGCTTCTTTCTCGCCGAGTTAGCTGTAGCTGACGAGGATGTCTTCCTCGACATTCCACAAGGAAAGTTGATGGGGGTGAAAACCGTTACGGCTCTATACGGAAAAACAATGTACACGTTCAATGGTATCCCCTACGTGAAACCCATGGTATCAGAAAACAAGTTCAAGGTATGTGGGAAGTAATCCAAACTTTCCTCTGAATACGGATGAAGAGTACAAGAACTTTTCCAGATTGCCGAACCGCCTGAACCATGGTCAGGTGTGTACGACGCGACTGAGGCGAGATCAGAGTGCATTTACTTCTGTTATATGCGGAATGACGTGGTCGGCGAAGACGACTGTCTCTTCGTCAACGTTTACTCTCCAGATTTGAACAAGGATGCTCGAAAGGCGGTCATGGTGTGGATCCATGGTGGTTCGTTCAACATGGGCTCGTCAGACCGCATCATATACGGTCCAGATTTCCTCGTGGAGAACGACGTCGTCGTGGTTACTTTTAATTACAGACTGGGAGCGTTTGGTTGGTATTACAGCAACCAGTGGGTACCGATGACACCAAGATAACATTAACCGATTTCAAGGATTCCTCGGCACTGAGGACGCTGCTGCCCCTGGCAATCTGGGTTTGAAGGATCAGAACGCTGCGCTAAAATGGGTCCAGAACAACATTCAGTACTTTGGAGGATGTCCTCACAGGGTGACACTTGCCGGAGAAAGTGCTGGAGGTGCTAGTGTCCAGTATCACATGATGTCTCCTATGTCCGCTGGTAATGAATCGGCGACCAATGTCTCCGAAAGCCTCGCCACATTTGGTTGCATGCACGGTCAATTGTACAGTGAACTCTGATCGACACAGGACTTTTCGCGAACGCCATTACGCAGAGTGGGCCAGCGATCGCACCCTGGACAATCACTTACGGCGCAAGAGAAAGTGCTTTCAAATTGGGAAAGGCTCTGGGAATTGAGACGACTGATTCCACCGAGCTTATGAGGGAGCTTTCAAAGATGGATTCTACGCCGATCGCCGAGGCTGCGCTGGCCATGGAGAAAGACGAGGTATATCCTATTTTTTCGTTTGAATGAACTCAACGACGTGTGATAATTTGTGGCTTTGCTGATATCAGATTTTCATGAACACACACTTTCGGGCCTTTCTACCATGTGTGGAACCTGACGTTGGCCAAGATACCTTCTTACCTGCAGATCCGTGGGAGTTGATCAAGGCGGGAAAAATGGCGGACGTACCGTATCTGGCGGGAGTGACTCTGAACGAGTCTTACTACTTTAAGAGTGGTAATTACAGACTGGAATAAAAATTTACAGTGTTGCAGTCGATGTTGAAACATTAAATCGAATGTCTCCAATTATTTCCGTAGTTTTGGAACATATAGGGTTCAACATCCTACATGAACAATTTGAACTCGCATTACCCTACGATCTGAACGTCACCAACGACGCGGCCCGACAGAAACAGATTGCTGATGCAGTGAGGGCATTTTACTTCGGGGATCAACCAATCACTGAGGAATCTCACCGTGAGATCGGCGAGGTGATTATCCGAATAACCCAAACTGATCCGAACAACCCAGCTATTCGTTCAATTATCATATTGGATAGGAAATCTGAGATCAAAAGAGATAACGTGGATTTCATCTACAGACGATGGACAGAAGTAGATAGGAATTTGGAGGAATAAATAGATGAACTCGATTTTGGATTGAAAAAAAATGTATTTGAAAAGATGGAAAGGATAATATTATTCTTTTTCATCTAGTTCTATCCAGGAGACTGAAAATAATTCACATATAGCGAGATTCTGTCCATTGACTTTCCATAGGGTTATCACCGAGCGAATAGAGGCTACCATTCAACATGGGAAAGAGTGTTGTCTGTCCGATTATGTCAAAATTAAGATACTTGCACATCTGCATTGACTGCAATGTATATATGTATTGTTAATAATTCATTTTTCTAACATTTGGAATACCGTTGAGCAAACTGAAATGTGTGTTTTACCTGAAAATTTGAACAACCCAGCTAGTACGATATCGAATCTCATTTTCCAGTTGCTGACGGACATCATGTTCGTATATGGCACACAATTTTCACTGACGATGATGAGCTCGCAGAGATCATCGCCGATCTATGAATACCTCTTCGCACACGAAACACCAATTGGACTGTTGAAGGACTTAGGAATAATGGACCATGCAGACGGAGGCAAGTATTGAAAAGTTATTGTCACAAACGTGGGCCAGTTTGAGGCGTAATGATATAATTATTACTCTCAAAACAGGTGTCCTTCATCTCGACGACGTGAATTACATATTCTACATGAGTTTCTTCAGATCACCGCCATCGCCAGGTTCCCCAGAGGAGAAATTTGTCCGTTTTATGACCAAGCTCTGGACCAACTTCATGAAGACTGGGTGAGTAGAAGTCTGCTTCATGCATCGATGAATCAAGATGACGATGTCTTCACTTCGTTTCTACATCGTTGCAGGAATCCAACATCGACGCTAGACGATGACCTCAAGACGAACTGGGAGCCGATGGGGAAAGAAGGCAACTATGCAATCCTCAATCAAGATCTGACCATGGGAAAGAAGCTGTTTGACGAAAGGATCAAGTTCTGGGCTTCTATATACAAGGACACACTTGGCGACTACGCGCAGCTCTTCTAGAAAACACCAAGGACCATACTGTACTTAGTTACTCGTTTCTGGATGGCCATTTACTGATATAATAATATTATTGATTATAAATTTACCATCGAGGCCTTCAACTGTGGTAAGTAAACGTTGTGTAGTAACGTGGGACAAGTAGTCAAATGAATACCGCAAAGAGAGAAGGTATAATTTGGGATCGGTCTGAAGATTAGAAAAAATAATCGGTGAACCGATGGAGCGAGTTGCGTAGGGGGGAAAGTGGACTTCAGAATATTGAGAGAACTTGGACCAGTTCCTCCTCAAACAGCATAATAACCGTTGTTATTCTTCATTGGCTCAACTCTCAGCGTAACAAATAAACAATCGAACAAGACGTACAAGTGAACAACTCGTACAACTTCACTATGCATTATGAATAGTATTTCGCAATACGGCATCACGTCAAACAAAGTTTCTATTGTTACACTACGAATAATCAGGAAATGTGAATTGATAACGAAGATGTGCAATAATGTAGAATAGCAGCGTGCTCGTAGAACAAAAGATAACCACGCTCTTCGCGCTGCATCAATTGATGATTTCTATATGAAAGGTCCAGCCCTCGTTATCTTTAGCTCAAGAAGCTAGACCTAGAGCTCGAGGTTAACGAGCCTTTGTTGAATCACCTTTGGAAGTGGAGAGTAACAGTTCTTAGCAGAAGCAGAAGCGATGAATTCCGATATCACGAAAACTACGAGAGTCTAAACATAACCGTGACTCGTGGTTGGAGCAGTTGTTTCGTTATAATTTACATAATTAAAAGTTTTCACTCGAAATACCCCACCCGTTACAACAGATCTGGCTTTATACTGCAGGACCAGTCTCCTTGAAAAAGTTAAACCAAGTATATTTCAAGGGGCGACTGAGGGTCTGGACTCGGGATTAACATCCTACTTGACGAGCCAATTACTCTAATTTGCTTGTTTTTTCGCAGACTTCATCCGATCGCTGTGATCGACTTTTTGTCATCGTTATCGCAAAAACTCGAGTGAAAGTAAGAGATAAATGAAACACCGGTATTAGATTAGGCCGATGTCCGCGCTAAAGAACGTCATTCGCGTAACTGAACAGCCATGAGTATATAACAAATGAAGAGATGCGAAGTGAGGTGAAGTGAAGTGAAGTGAGTGGAGGTTGCGAGGGCTTGGCTGCGAAACTCTGCACGTGATTTGCATAAAGTTTCATCGTCTACTGGTCAAACACTTATCCTGCAGGCTCAACGTTTCCATTTGCCAGACCTTGCACATTGGTCCACCATCCCACCATTCCACCGTTGCATCGGTCGAGTACGTTGGCATAGTCAAGAGTTGTTTACCTTTCTCCATCGGTACAGCACACCCATCGGTAAGCTATCACCGGTGAACTGACTGAATTAATGAAAATGACCGGTACAAGTGGTCGGTCGGAGGGAGGAACAGATACCGAAACAGAATACTACATCCAAAGACTAAAGAGGATCAGCATCGCCGAGACCACCGAGAGGAAGACCTTCCTATGGTGCTTTTTGGTGTCTCCTCGCAAAATGCAAACGCCTACAAACAACTGCATGGTTTTCTATGATCGCCCATGATGGAGTGACTTCTTCGAAATATGGTGTCCTAATCATTTAATGCCATTGAACATCTATGAATTAGTAGCATTCGACTGCAGGCATTCCATAGAATTCCATCCATCGGATGTCAAGGACCATTTTATTATTATTCAATAACATTTCATAACGTGATACTTCACAATCGTTTCAAAGTCATACAGGTACGATAGACGAAACCTCTGGCGATATTCATATACGATGTGATGACAGCATTTCATAACATTTCAAAAGCATTCCATGACATTTTATAGACAATTGACCTAACTACTTTGCAAGTGAATGCTGACGTCGAGAGGAAATGGCGGTACAATGTCCTTGTGCGATATGAATTTGATCGATGGCATAATGAGAAATTGATCGTTTGCGTTTGGCGTGTAGTAAGAATTGGTTTTCAATCCATTTTCGAGTATCACTGGTGATTTCAGCCCCCCGTGCGCAGTTTTTCAGGTCGATTTTCTCGCCTTGCTGGTGGTTTGGTTTAACCAGGTCCTTGAGGGGGTTAAAGCGAGAGTTAAAGTAAGTGAAACTTCCGAAACGTACTAAAATTACCCAAAACCAACCCACAGGATCTAGTACCAGACCTCAAACGCAGAATATTCGAGCGCGAGACGCCAAAAACGTTGGAAACTGAAGGTGTGGGGAAAAAAGCTCTGGAGTAGGCGTTAAAATCACCCCAAAACAGTAACTTTGGATGATTTTAACACGTGTACAGGTTTTTGCCTCGCTTCAAGCTGTTCGCTAACTTTTGGTCAGATGTTTTTCACTCCCAAAGTTACCATTCATATACTTCTGGTCCATGGCGTGGCTTTCCTTCATCATACGAAACAAATCTAATGTATTTCGGGAGATTGACTCGTTTTTTGTTGATTCCACACTGAAGGTGAAATTCAACTTTTCCAGGATAGCATATCTGATCTGGCGAATTCTTTTCCGCTATTTGGTTACTGTATAATATCAAATATACCTTTCTGCATCTAAATACGAATTGGACAGAGTATAACTACATATTTTAACATTTATTATCACGGAGAACCGCGAGACACCGTTCAATATTGTTTACTCTGCTTGACGATCAATGTTCAAGTAGGTTTCATTCACCATCGCTTGTCGCTCAATTTTTCTATCTCGTCTCGTTTTCTTCTGCTTGTACAGACTGGCCTTCGACTCCACGGACTTTCTGCTCGAAGATAAATAAAATATCGTTCAACCACTTCGCAAAAGGCTGACTAATAAGGGTCACTGTTGTGAAAAGGCGAACTGTTCCTACATTATTCATCCTCAATCCTAATTTCAGTCTTACGCATTGAAGAATTCTGGTATCGTTGTTGTCGGAGTACTGATGGTCGCATCTCAATTTCGTCCCTGGTCACTATTTGTAACAATGATATTAGATCGGTAGACCAGCCAGAGGTTTTTGAGGGGCTGGTATAGTCGTCCAGGCACGTGCATTGTAAATTGATCAACCTGTTAACCTCGTTAAACCATCCTTAAAATTTACTGTTCAATGTCATCGGTACAACTTTGTTAGGCGATGTAAAGCATAGAATACTGAAACTTCTACTTTAAAGCGTAGAAGTTTCTGAATCGTTTTAAAATCACATAGCAACGTATTTGAACAGCTGACAATCTCGATCAAATATCCTGTTATTATTATGCAGCAAATCATATAATTTCAATCCGCGAGAGCACTACTCTGTTACTTCAATTGGTACGTTTTTAGAGATATTACTTTTCTTGATAGTAAATATATGATCGTTGAGTGATTCGCAATCGCAACGTTGTGACTCATAGGAGACGTAATATTTGCCGAGAAGGCGGTTCTCCAGGCTTCTAACCAATTCGGCTAAGTGGTCGATACGATTTTCAAAGATCGATACCACTCGAACGGCACACTGTAACACCGTGCATATCTCAGGCTGAGACCACCCCTCATACTGATTTATAGTCTGGTTCGCCCTTCAGGTGTCAAACTTATCTTCTTCTGCTGATATCTCACTTCCGGTTGCTTTTAGAGAAAATATGATCAGGAACAAATCCATGGATCACAAGATTCTCTACAGAAACGGTCATCACACTTTTCCGAGTAGAGTCACCCGTTTGGAAGATAAACGGGCTTGAAAGTCACCGTCGAACACTCGAACGCGTTGGGGAGGAATAAATCGTCATGCTCGATGGTAGGAGCAAATTGATATGTATTTGTAGTTTAATAGATCCCTTAGCGAGACTCGATATTTCTTGATTAGACACTGAATGCCGTCTCGTTCAATGTACTGGGAAACACACGTGAGATGGCTGCGGGAAAAAAATCAAGATCAAGATGGTGGGTATCTAGCCGAAATTCAAGACCGTCTATCATTGTAGGTAATAGCGAAGAAATAACGTCCCCCCAAACAGCGCCGCATGCCGTAGAGAAAGAAAGATTCGGTAATAATTTATCAAACTAAATAGCCACGGGGACAAGTTGGTGCTTGCGATTTATAGAAAACTACCATCGTCAAGAGACTGTGAGATATATGTTCACTTTTTTTTTCAATTCTACTTCTTTTTCTTTCGAAATGTTCCTTCGATGAGAAAGAGCGAAAAAAGAGGGGAAAATGGAACGAAATAAAGTGGAAGAGCGAATCAGGGATAAATGAAAGGACGGAAAGGATGATTAGATGGGGGAGAAAGTATCCTGAAGTGATCAAATACAGCCACGACGCACTTCCAGCAAAATGCGTTACACTTCTTTGTATCTCAGATCAATCGAAATCTGATGTTAGAGTTAGAGTTACAACTTCGTATTGAGAGACGGGCAGAGACGTAGAAAAAAGGAGCATCGACTCTCATTACTCTATTTTTGTATCTGGCTGAAACACTGAAGGATTTGACGTCTCGCATTTCTCTCAGTCATTCGATTCGATCGCTATGCCTAGAAGCTAGCTGAGCTCCGCCCAAGTAAAGTGGTAAGTCCTCAAGAGCCTGGGGAAGCTTCTGTCAAAAGCATCTTCCTTCTTTAAAGTAACTAGAGTACCTTTTTGACGTCCGATGTTTCATGTCCAGTCGATATTTGTTCAAACTCGTCTCACTCGGAGATGTTGATTTCTGTTCAAGATGAACAGTTGATCCCTGGGGCAGGGATGCTTCTCTTCCACCATGACTGGACGCACCGTGTAATTCTCAAACATGCTGATATTTGTCGAGACAAAAATCGCACCAATTCTGAATATCGTCTGTGTAAAAAGCCTTAGAACTCAACAGACTTATTTCTTTTGCTTCGTGCTCGTGAAATACAGAATGGCCCAAAAAAATCCGGACCATTTTAAAGCTTGAATGCCATGACTTTTTTGTCACTGTAAAGATGAAAAAACCGATTCTCTACCATGCTATCTAATTTTGGAAAGCTTTGACATTTTTTATAATTGATAGCCTGAATGGTATTTTGAATAAAAATTCGAAAATTGACAAGTTCTGGTTTTTTTTCATCAGATATCAAGCGTAACGAAAAAAGGAATAATCTCAAGTTCAATTTTTTTCAATCCTTCCAGCTTAAAGTCACGAAGAGAAAAATCGAATGTCGTACAGTAGATCAAATTTCATCATCTTCAAGTTTTTTGTGAACTCATTTGAAACATCTCGAAGGCGTAGAAATGAACAAAAACAGGATTTTTCATGCCTCGGCCTGGGGTGAAAATCTACTAAAACTCTGTTTTGTTTCCAAATTGGTGGTTGAAATGACCGCAGCGTTACAGTGCAGAGGTTTATTGAAAAGTAAAAAAATGACTGCGACGCGTTTGGAATCGTATATATATATAGTGGCGATTGCGAACAATCGAAACAGTCGAAACAATTGGTACAATCGGTAGAGAGGTAGGGAACTGGTAGTACCTACCAAACTCATTTCACCGGATACGAATTGTTCCAGCGTAACGCAAGCCCTGTGCATAACGTACCCCTAGGTACATACGAAGAGACCCCACGAATTCCAACGATTCGCTGTGAAAGTTTAAATTGTTTCGTAATTCAATCACTCGCAGACGAGCCAACTCAGCAAGCTACACAAGCTCTGGCTTTGGCTGTGTTTCTTATATTGTTATTTTATTTCCTCTGCATGATCAAATATATATATATTCTGTTTTTTTCTTCATTCGGTACTCGAGAAAATAAAAATAATAATCACTTTTGTTAGAAGAGTTGAGACGGAATTTTGAGCAAGGACACAGAAAGAAGAATGAAAGGGAGGGAGGTATAACATATAAGAGGGGGAAAACAAAATTAAAGAACAAGCTTTGTTTATTTGGCAGTAATATACGAACCGCGCGAAATTGGCTCTCCTTCATTTCTCATTCTTACTAAGAAAGAAAGAGACGACCGCGAAGCGTATGGATGTTGACTTTTCGAACTTTTCGTATGCTGCTGAAAGTCCATACCCTAACTACTTACGCACTAAGTGCGTAGTACGAATCGCAAAAGTCGTTGAGGTGAAATGGCACAGGCCATATAGGAATCCACAAGTTGAACAATTTATTGAAACACATTTAACTTTGTTCCCGTTTTATTACACAACAGTTTTCACACGGCAGCAGCAACCAGCACCGCTGCAACAACTGAGGTTAAAGAAGGTCGATGATTTATGCGAGTTTCAAAAACTTTATTAACTTTCTGTCAAGAAAGGTGCCGGGGCGGGAGCGTTGCTCTAAAGAACACACACTCGGAAACATACATACATTCTTACGTGAAAACTCGTTATATCTACTCTCCGAACTTTGGCCCCATCTTATGGCAAATACTTCCGAATAGGAATGTCAAAACTTGTAATTAGCTTCATACCCAACTTTCAGCCAAAGTGCTAAGTCACACTGTGTGCAGTACACTCAACAACTCTAATGGTCAAAAGCGAGGGTGGAAACAGCTAAGCGAAAGGACATGGGGTGACCTTCTGATTAATTCCTCCTAATCCCTATCACCTATCCCAAAATCGATACCAACACGAAATTCAGTCATTTTCCGATGAAAATTATGAACCAATGACGATTTTCGAGATGAAACTTTCCATCTTGTACCGCTTATTTTCAGAGTAGCCTCCACATAATCAAAATGACCATATTTTCCCTGCTTCTAACCCATGCGGAGAATTTCGGAGGAATTAAACAAACGTTTTTTTGTAGTTTAAAATATTTGTAATGAGAAAAACGACGAGGCTTCGGACTTCCAGCCCGGGACTATAATTGGTAACATGTACCAATTAAAGGCTTGCAGGCCATTTCGGTTCGTGGTACAATACTATGGATATACTTCGACCCATACCTATTCCCACGCACTAACAACCTTATAATATTAATTGTTCTATCCGAATATATTTTCACCTGGTATCTATATCCGACCCTTGTACCTTGTTCTACGGACGATATTGTATGATATTGTATACAAAGACGGCTTTCCCAAGCTAAACAGGCTTTGTGAGGAAATATTATACCGTTGGAATTAATGTTAATATACGACAACGGAGATACCGAACTATATCTGCTCCCGAGTTAACGAGGTATGAGTTGTAACGATAAAGTTATGAATCCAGAATCAGATTCGCCGACTTTGGAATGAAATATTTTTTGTTGTTGTAGCTTCATTATTCTATTTCGTTTCAATTATTTGATATCTGGATCATATATATGTTTTTTAAGAGGATTATACGATTACGAAAGGCCGAGAAATATCTGCAGCAATGTAGTAAAACTAAGTCCGCGAAAAAATAATATATTTTTATGGCTAATCCACGTTAAAAGCGGTGACAATGAAGCTTTATAAGTTGAAACTCGGAAAACTCGAGCTTTAGTATCGCGAATAGGATAGGATATAGGTACATATGAATTTATAACTGCATAGCCAGAAGTGCATCGGGTTTTCTCATGCCTGCGGGCTATCCGGAATACCTGGATTTCGAATAATCCTGAAGGATGGGAAAACTTTAATACCGCAGACCAGGAACTAACCTCCACACTCGCACTGCCCGTTGTGTTTTCAAGGATTCATTGTAATGCAGGTTTTACCGACGAATCGACGACCGAGAATTTCCCTCAAATACGTAGAAATTTAGAAGAGATCCGAAATTCTGAAACTCGAAAAATCCGACTATGATCCGAATAGTTTCTAGACACTAGCTTCAAAGTTTCGGTACCTATACTTAGAAAAAATCCACATTATCCCAAATTATGCCAAAGATTTCAAGAAGGTCGCCAGAATTTTTAAATTGCAACATTTCGAAGATTTCATATTTCCGTTTTAGACAGATTTCAAAGAATAATTTATGGTCGTTTTTTGATGGTTCATTTTTCAGTTTACTTTCAACCTGGCAACATTCGAAAAATGTTAGAAAAATTACGTAAATAAAGAATCTGAAAATTGTGTGAAATATTTTCTCGGAATTTGAAGATCGTTTCAAATTCTGAAACTGTAAAAATTCAACACCGAGGCAAGCCAACTTTTTTTTTATACTCTTCTTATGAGTTTAATCAAGATTCTCGTGAATTTTTATGCATTGCAAAGACAACAATGATTCCAAGGATGTCAGACTTAATGATCCCACCATATAAATCTCTGACGTACTTCAATGATTATAATTACAATCAAAATTCTGTTAATTTCTAAAAATTCTAAAATACACTTGTTTTTATTTAATTCATTCATTATATTCTTGGAAGTCCGAAATTCTAGACTGACCGAGAATCTGAAATAAAAATCCCGAAGAATGAAATTTAGTTCAAATCAGAATAAAATCCACGCCACGTTATATTTCGTGTTGGATTTGTGATTTTATAGTGTCTCTCATCGCCCGGATAATTGCATGATATACCTACACGTGAAATGAGAAAAATCGTCGAGGAAAGTACATGGGTATGATTGCATTTAGCCGGGCGTGACACGATTGGCATATACACATACAGTCAACGTAATTTTGTATGTACACGGGATTTAGCTGCATGTTTTCATCAACTATTGTTTGCGGAGGAATTCCTGGCTGGTTTTCGCCCCGGGATTGAGTAGAGGGATCTTCTCTACCTCGTTATCCCGATTGCGAAAAGCCCTTTGGTTATGTAGACTCGCCCGAGCTCTCAACCTCCTTCTCAGCCCGCTTGCCCGGCATTAAAAACGTATTAGTCGGTAGCTCGGGTTCTCCCAGGCTCTTTGCTTGAATAAATAATTTATAAAAATGTAAATACGCTTCACTCCGATTGCTCAAGGCTGTTTAATTAAGGTTGACTGATTTCTCGTCAATCTAAAGAAAATTTCACCGACAAATAAACAAAAAACGGTAAAAAAAAGAAATCAGAATAAAAAAGTATGAAAAATTCAATTTTCTTCCACATCCCTTCTTTCTGTTCTTTCAACCCAAAAATTTTTCCATCGGAGAGGCGAAAGATAAATTTTGGTAGATAATCAAAACCTTCGTTTAGCGAGGTAGGGTGTACGTGACTACACCAGGATTATCCAGTCTACCAGAGTCTACTGTACAGCCCTAGGCGAGGCACAAACGCGATTACGTATGTTTTTCTTGCGCAATTCTGATATCGTCTCGCAAAAAAACGGTCCGCGATTCCACGAAGGCTTCACGTGGTGAAAAACCTGGGGGTAGTTCAAGCAAAAGTGTATCCCGATCCGTCTCTTCCCCCGGGGTAAAACCAACCCTGTGAGGAGCTCTGCACCGTGGCGAAAATTTGGTTCACGAAAACGATCCCCGAGGATGATGTACGAGCTTTGCTCTACCGGTCAACGAATAGGGGTGAACGGATATGGGAAAAAAAGAAGCCGAAATCTTACCCTTTTTTTATCTACCAACATTGATTAAAACCCTGATTTAACAATTATGAATCAACGTCGCCATCTTGCTATGTGAAAGTTGATGACAAAAAAGATTAATTTATGGTGTCTGATTGAGCCATGGTTGTGCATAGTGAAGCATAGGTACTGGTATGAATGGTAACGGTAAGCTCCGAGTACTCGTCGACGGAACGTGCCACTCACCGCCACTTAAACGAATTTCCGTTAATTTTCTTGCATTGGGAAATAATCGTGGTACAAATGCTCGTTAGGACTCGGCGGGGTGCTGAGTATAGCAATTAAATCCGTGTTCATGAAATGTATTTCATCCGCTATGAGACAGAAGAGGAGAGGAGAGAGGGCGCGTTTAATTATTCGTTTCATTATTTGCTCGAATGGTATGTGTGAGTAATGCAGTGTATATAGCGTCGAGGAACAGCGAATTGTTTCGTTTATACTCTATGTGTGTACCAAGTATGCAGGTTTACTAGATCTACATTAACCAACCAGCGACCGCATCACCGAGGGGAATCCGAAGCGAATTTCCACCCTTGAAATCTCACTTTGGCTGAACCCAGACTTCATAATATACTCCTAAAACTATCTATAATCTGAAAATCTAGAGATCCGACAACTCGCTGAAAAGTTATCCAGACCCTGGTATTAGTTACAGGTTTGAAAAAATTTGAAGAAAAGTACCATTGTAATATTTCAGTGCGACATGACAAAATTTTCGAAATAATAGATTGATAGATTTTATAGATGCACGAAAAAAATAATTTTGATGTGTTCGAAATTCAGGTGAAAAAAGTATTAGGTATTTGAACCACTTACAATTCACGAAGAAATACTTTCAGCCTGTAGCAATCCACGGAAAAGTACCATCATAATATATGAAAAAGTACCTCCAAGCCGTTGTGATTCACGGACGAGTACCTTTCGACTGCTACGATTTACAGAAAAAAAGTACTCTCAATCGGTCGCAATTCATGTGAAAGTACCTACAGCCTGCTGCAAAACACAAAAAGTACTCTCAGTCTTTTGAAATTCACGAAAAAGTACCTTCAACCTGCTTCGATTCACAAAAAGTACTCTCAGTCTTTTGAAATTCACGAA
>JAFFZH010011670.1:20950-53874 GCA_018420115.1 Euura saliciscinereae
CACAAAAAGTACTCCCAGTCTTTTTTAATTCACGAAAAAGTAATTTCAACCTGCTGAAAATCACAAAAAGTACTCTCAGTCTTTTCCAATTCACGAAAAAGTACCACAAGCTTGCTGCGATTCACAAAAAGTACTTTCAGTCTTTGGCAATTCACATGAAAGAACTTTCAACTTATTCAAATGCACATCAAGTTCTGTTAAACTGTTCGGATGTACGATAAAAAAAAAACTTTTTGGTACGGCTCGAGTGAACAAAAATAGTACTTTCATATAAACACATGATTTCGTTACTTATACCTCGTTTTCTTCAACTCTTTTGAATGTATGTTTGAAAGCCAAATATCCACACAGAGATCGTATAACACAGATACATATATCAGTTATACTGTTTTATCAATCACAGTGAAAAATATTTTATCGCCACTAAAGCCCAATGTTAATTAGTATACTTTCAGTTAATAAGCGTCACCACGCGAGTTTCGCCAAAATCAACACGCATTTGTAATTTTCGTTTTATCCACATTTTTTTTTGTCTGTTTCTCTAATGATAAAACTAAGCCGAATGGCATGGCGTAGTCTGGGGCTGCGGCCTTTGCCTCTAGGTTATGCCTTTGCCTTTGCGCCCGGATCAGACGTGTATACGTGGCTTATGTACACAGTATAAACTCGGCAGCTATGAATATGGCGTGACTGATAAGCCTTCCAGGGTGCGCCTCGCCTTCTTCGTTGATTTATTGTATATACCTCACCGCTTTATGGATCGTCTGCCTCAGGTCGTGCTAATATCATTACGTTTAATTATTTTAGCATGCTACAGGACGCCTACGACCGGATGTCTCAGGTCACAAGCAGGCGCTCCAAGAATCCAAAAATCTATCATGTCTTGTCAAAGCAGAAATTGGAAAACAGGAAAGAAAACTGACATAGGAATCGACGAAACTCTGATTGAAGGAAAAATAACGGAGATCGATCATCCATTCAATATGAATCTCTGCTCCCCAGGTCGACGGGTGAGAAGACGTCTTGTTTATTCACATGTGACTTATGGGCAGATTATGGCAAGATGTTAAGCGGAGTGACGTACAATTTTCCGGTGCCTGGGCTTTTCTTTAAGCCAGACGCCACACTGTGCGGGGTGGTTTTACCTCTGGTGTAATCTCTGCTATGTTGCAGTTGGTTCCATGGAGGTAGCCGCCTAGTACCTTAGTGCACAAGCTATCTAGCTCGAGGCTGGACGTGCACCGAGTCTCCATGGCGCAGGATACCTCTGGGACACCTTAGGGCGTCCTGCAGGAACAAGCAATTCATTCTCCCGGATAGAAGGAAAAAGAAACTAGCTTTTATACCGTCTGCGAGATGCCTAACAGCTGGAAAATACGAAGGAGGAGAAAGACAGACATGTGGTTTCATTTTTCATGCATCGTATATTCAGGTTTTCAATTTTGACATTTTCTGCGTTTTGTTTCCAAGCTCAGGAAACGAATGAGAAAACCGCTTTGACAATTTCAACGAATGCCTTCGCACTGAACAAAATGAACGAGTCAAAATCTTCACGCACTTGAATCACGGATCTTGTCTAACCACGTGGTTTCTAGTATCTGAAGTCGCTCATCAAACTGGCAAAAAGAGATCATTCTGCCACAAGGAACAAGAAGCTGCACTTCGTTTGACAGTCAGCCAAGAAGCAACGAGTCTTACTCATCCGTTGCTCGATCGACTTCTGATTGAAGAGTAGCCTGCGGGTGGATTTTGAAGAACACGGTAACTACTGTCTTCCGTTACCATTCTTCGGTACATTGTTTTCTTTTCCAGGTGCAACATCATGTACACAATGACAATATATGGAATTAGAAAGTGTGTGTGAATTAATTGATATAACAGGAAGATGTTAATTCTCTGACAATTGGCTGATTGATACACATCGCAGGTTCTGTTATCCTGACGGTTGTGTATATTTATACACAGGGTGGCGTTGGTCAGGGCGTCGCTTTGTTAACATTGACCGCACCCAGTCCATACGCCCTTTGTTTCAATCAGCTTTAACGCGTTCCGGAAGCATTATCCCTTGTCCGTCAGTGGGAGCTAGCCACAAGACAGCCAGCAGAGAGAGAGAGAGAGAAAGTCTCAGTAGAATTCAGACAGCGTACATCAACGATACGTCTCTCGCCGTTCTTTGAGGAACACCGGTCGAAAATCGCCGACCGCTTTAATTTTTTTTTTAGCATAAAAAAAAACCTGTACCTGCATATAGGTAGGCGTAGACTCGAGGTATTCTCACCTCGATCAGCAAGGTCTTCCATCATTCGGTGCAACAGTTTAAAAGCTTTTATGTGCCGCGAGAGAGTCTCGTACCGCGATAGAGTGCCCTATTGGCATTTTGCTCGAGGAATATATCTCGAGTGAAGATAGGAAGGAGCTGCTGTCTTCGATTCAATCGACTTCCTCTCACAATTTCACCCCGAGGCCTCGTACGTCGTACATTTTCTATGCGACGTAAAAAAAGACTCGAAAATCAGAAGCCGATCGGTCAATGACTACGGTGTCCTTGATAAAAGAGAATACGAAAATGGATAACGAGGTTCGAGCGACAAAACGATCCTGCTTGCAACGAATCCATCAATGCCTGACGCTCCCATTGGACTCTTTGGACAAACACTGAATGTGTATGTAGGGTGTATGAAGATGGATCTTTATCTGTTATACGCTGATACTGGATACAGATGTGCGCTCTGCTATAAACCGATGCAGTCTACAGCGGGAAAAATCTCCTGCCATTTATCCGCGCAACGGACGACAGCTTTTATTTTAACCAATATATCGGGACACGGTGTATGCGGTATACGAACCGAATAGGAAAATTCTCATCCTTTTAAGTTGTCGTTTCAATGCAGTCTCGTCGAGCGTATGAGTTTCATTGAAATGAAACGTACTCGGCGATACTAAAAGTGTTGCAGTCGCATCAGCAGCCACCGATGAAATAGATGCAGTATGCAATATGATGCAGTATGACGACTTCTACGATCATTGATTAATACATGAGGTCGATGATCGAATCCTTTTACACAAACGGCTAGAATTAACTGACTGATCAGGTGTCAAACAATGTCAAAGAAGCAGCCAGCGTACACGGCGTTTAGCGCCGCCAGCGAGTCGGGCCTGAACTAACTGAAGGCTTGATAACGAGATTAGCCACGGTGTGCCAATTGATTGGTTTCACAAAGTTCGATACAAGATGGCGTAGACGCGTGGATTCCTGAGTGTTACAAACGTAGAACACATGATTGATAGACATTTCTGTGGTAGTAAACGTTAATCATCACGCCAAATTGCAAGATAACATCGTTTTGGTACCTTGAGAAGTAGTTCAATAAATTTCTAACATCTGCTGTAATGTTGACGTGTTTGGAAAATTAAACATCGACTTGACATCCAATAACTGTCAACATAACTTCAAATGCCATCGTGGATGTTTCTTTAAAAAATCTTGTGCCCTGTAATATGACAGGTTATGAGATTAATCATTCATCTCGTTAATAATATAGCATGTGTTGCTCAAATGATGGTCTGATATTGAAAATCAAATTGAAAACTGGCTCTTGACCGGCAGCCAACGTCTTTTTCAAACTTCTCACAATTTCAGATGGAAACAATTGACTCGCCTCCGTTTTATCGAGACTTTGCCTGAGACACGCGTCCACTTGACTTCAAACACTGAAAGTAGGGGGCCATTACTTCAGACTCGAATCGACAATCAAGCCCGACAATCAAAAAGTGAATGGTCGTTAGCTTTATTATGTGAATGTACCTCGTCTGAATTTCATCTCTCATACATAAATATTGATCTTCGCGTTAAAAATAATGGTCTGTCAGATCGGTGAGCACAATTTGTCGTGCGGTTTCGTTGGTTGAATACGTGGCACTGATGAAATGTATATAAATGTGAGAAAAAAAAATCATACCCAATGTACGCAGCAGTCAACGGTCTACGGTGGTCTCTCTGACGTTTCTTCGATTTGAGTTTAATAATGAAAACGTCAATTCAGATCGTCATTCATTCCTACTTTGTTTCTTGACGTATCATGGATTAAATCAAAAGTCACAATAATTAATCGCGAGGTCGTCCTGCAAAAAGTGATTTTTTATTATACTTTTGCCCCGACTATTCAGAATCGTAATAAATAACGAAAATACAAAGTGACGGAGCGTTTCTAGGAACCCCTTGCTATTTTTTCGTGCCTATATTCCTCCCTCATATACACCTCAATTAATTAAAAACGTGAGCAGCTTTTTTCTTGGATCATTCGTCACGTTGGTAACACGCGAAATCCTTGGAAGAAATTGATGAAGCAAAGAAGAAGACACATTAATTCGTGTTCTGAGATAAGAATTATAGGAGAGAATCCAGAAGAAAATTCAACGAAAATCGGTTCGATTTGGACCGAAAAGCTCCCTAAGATTTGTGAGAAATTCGGAAAATCGTTTCCTCGAAGAGAAGTGGTACTCGAATTGGCCGTCTGACGGATGGTTATTTAAATTTGTCTTGACCCCTGGCACGTGAGGGTAGTTTGTATAGAAACGCATCGTTTATCTTGGTCTGATACCGAAGCTCAGGGATTCCGTAGCTGGCCTGGGTCCAGAAGAGGTAGGGAGGCAGGAACTAATGAAAACTATTGCACTCGGAAGCCACGTAGCCGTGGAGGATCCGAGGTAGCCGATTGATAGTGAACGTATCCGAAAAGCTTTGTTTCTCTCCGGAGTATCACGAATTTGGTACGGTACGTAGGTTCGGTGCAATTTCATTTCAATGGAACGTTTATCGTCTGTTTATCTTGCGTTGCATTGTTCCTTCGAGAAACTGAGGCAGGGAAGAAGACACGAGAGAGATCATTCAGCCGAATAAAATCGACGATTTCTATTATCCTCTACTACGAAGCTCGGCCCTCGCTCTGGCTTCCGTGAAAAGAGATGAGAAAATACGAAAATAAAAGAATGCAGAAAACGGGAAACGGAATCATATTGTGCAACGTTTTGCGCTCCATGGAACACTAGATGTACGAATGAATCTGACCGGTTGATCACCCACCAAGTCTGACGATGAGATCGGACAGGATTTGAAAATATATAATCTGATCAGATTTTGATATTTGCGGCGGTACTAGAATAGGCATCCGCATTACGTTCCAGGAATTGATCCTTTTTTTTCATGTAAGAAGAGATGTGTAAATGCGTGATGTGACCATAATCCAACCAGACGTGGTTGCGAGAGGTGTAATATTCGAAAGGACACGTAACGGCTCAAGTGTTCCTAGCCAAGGTATAGAAGGGATAATACCAAACGTGACTGATATTATGTTCTCCCTGGAGCGACCGGCCACCAACCATGAAGGATGAGGACAGTGACGTCATTTGTAGCAGTTGGAACCCCGGTCGCGTGCGACACCGTTCGTTCTACGAGCCATATTACGATCTTCCACCCTTCCGTCCTTCCGCCCGGCCCGGCCACCTCAGACACCGTTCTTCTTCTTCTCCGGTACTCCTGATGGTGACCCCTTCGTTGACCCTCCGCTGCCCCCCTCAATCCCAAGCCCGGTTACCTCCGGCAATATTTCATGTCACAGGATCCGGGATAAATATGAAGAAGATACCCTTAACGTGACAGATTTACGGCACAATGGTGAGCTGCGCAAATTAGTATTAACTCCGTAGGTACCTAACAGGCTACTACGTCCCATACGTTTCGGACACTATGTCTTTCCTGTAAGCAGAGCACACGTCCAGCGGATATATCCTACCGGGTACATGATGGATTTGGTCCAGTTACTTCACACACGATACACTATCCGAAAGGATTCTCATTACGTTCCCTAACCCTTCTCGCCGAAATTGAATCCGTCTCTTCGGAGAACGAAACTTCCATGACATTGTTCCAACTTTCCTTTTCTTTTGCTTTTATGTTACTGCATTCACGCTCTAAGGGTGCACGCAGGAAAGAAATGAAGTATGCAAATGACATGGCCGGAATTTTGATGCTCCCTGTGAAGTCACCGTAAGGCCTACTGTGTGGATCATAGTGGGAACTACCATGTCACATAGCAGCCATTACCATACCAGCTATCACCATAGTGGCATCACTACGAGCGGCCACTATCATGTTACACAGTACCCAGTGGACACTGCCAATTATGGTAGCGGTCATCACCATGGCACATAGTAACCATCACCATATTGGACATTACCATAATGGCCATTATCATGTGGTAGCTATCACCCGCACCGCAGTGCAGGTAGTAGACACTACCACAGTAGTCATTACTATGTGCCATAGTTCAGTACTCTTCAGTAATCTCTTCAGCCAATGGCGTAGAATCGCCAGAGCCATATGTAATCCATACAGTGCTGCGTAACTAAGGAAAAGTTTCCTAACCTCTAAATCATTCTCGGGCTACCTACACTTGGTTCTGTCCTGAATGAAGAATAACAGTAGCGTACGGGGACAGCGGATAACGATGGCTTAGGAAAAGAATTGAGGAGATTCTTCTTCAGATTTTCAATTACTTTGCAAATCGCTGTAGTAGACTGCGGTTGTTACTATTATACATACTTTACAGATGGAGTATTGATATCGTTTCATAGTATTCTTGTCTCAAGTAATGATTGACTATTATCAGTTACCATGTTAAGGCATATTACCGCCTAAAATCTCCTCGGCGCGGCATATTCTTGTTACTGAGTATTTCGTTTGTTACGGACATATTCCGGTCAATAAATTTGAATACGTAATGCATAACAAAGGGTGTTTAACATAGCTCATTGTACCCGGAATCGGATCAAAATCTAATTTCATGGTCGAAGTGTTACATGAAATCTTTTGACAAAAAGACCGCGGAAGTCTTATCGCAAGGGTATTTCTCATTATGAAAAAAAAGAAGAGTGGCCGGGATTATATCGGATGACATAATGGTTTTCTCGTTTTCTCCGATGTTTGACTGAAGTATAAATTTCTACCTCACCGTCAAAGACGGAGGTGTAAATGTGACGTAAAATCGTAACCTGTGGCGATACTGAGCGAGATAATCGTTTGAATTAAACGGAATGTTGGATCGAATGGAGTCCTAAATGTCGGCATACGTATACAGACACTCGTTTAATTAAAAATATTAATGCCTTGGACATTAGCTCCGTTCCGAGGCCGGTTTCCCCTCCTCGCTACGCGTATTCCACCGGGGATTAGCACCAGCTGCTGTTTCACGTTCAGTTTCGTTCGGGCGAGTTTTTAAGTCAAGTTTAATTAGCTACGATAGCTATTCTAATTAACGCAATTGTCGGTATTCAGAAATTACGAATAACTATACTTACCTGCTGCTCCTGATGCCTTCACTACCCCTAACTTCTTTCATAACGAGAAAATTAGCCCGATAATCGCGTCACAATTTATTCAACGTTTTCAAAAACCGTTGTGACGGTCATTTATTATCGTTTCGTTAGGTCAAATTTTAATTAAATTTCATACCCAATTATTCATGTCTATCATTTGTTATAATTGCTCTATTTTTTTTATCAATTTTTTTGTCTTGAATGAACGAGTGTTGAGTGTTGTAAGAAAAACTGATGAAAAGTTTGTTCAAATTGCCTCTAATTACGTCCAGTTCCAAAGCGTCTTTGAACACTTTTTCAGTATTCAAAATAACAAAATGAGAAAAAAAAGACGAAGGCATCCACCTCGTTAATTATTCAGAAACGGAAGTCAATTAGGGAAATCTGTTGTACGCACCCATCCTCTGAGGGAACCTCCGCTTTGGAATCATGCGGTCAGCTTTTGAGATTACAATATGTACATAAACAATTTCCAAGAATAAAACATTTCTTACTTTATCAGAGAATGTTATATAGTTAATTATACTACATGACTTTCTGCAATCTTCGAGCAATTAAGACAAAAAAAAATGTATCTTCCCCGAAGAGTTTGAATTCGGTTCGTCGAAATGATAAATCTCTTTGATATATGTATAATGATAATAATTTACGCAATTAAATTTGGCAACGCGTTGCATGATAAAACAAAAGAATAAAAAATAAATTAAAAAATTGGGATGAAGGCGAAGATGAAGCAGAGCAAAAAAAAAAGAAAAAGAAGAAGTCACATCGAGCCCATAAATTCTTATGAGTAATCGATCGGAGTTCAATATATATCTTCGAAGCTGTACACGATGCGCGTAAGAATTCGACGATCAAACTGCATAATGATGATGCATTATGTCTCGGTAAAAGAATATTATGGACGTCCCTCTGGGGCTTCGATTCTCAGTTTTTAAACCGAATCCTCACCCCAACGCGAAGATCCGAATGCAGCCTCCGATGCTACACGCGAAGTGCCAGAGTTTAAATGAAGACTGACAGATTGAAAAAAAAAAATTGCAAAATTTCACGCCAACGCTGATGAAGATCGAATGTTTTCCCAGCGTAAAAAATTATGCTTCTCTCAGGAAACGGAGTCGTGTTAATTTTTATAAGACTGAAAAGTCTGCATCCGGTTGGGGTAACGTGAGGTGACTTTTGTTCACCGTCGAGGCACGCGTTCCTAATTGCAAGCGTGTTAGTCTCTCTGCCTGGTGACGAGTTCTATAAAGAAATCCTCAGGCATTCAGTCAGCGCACTGGGAGTCCCCGGACCCTTGTGATAGTAAAGGGTTGTGTCACCCTTTGCGCTTTACGACTTACGTCCTCGAGTGAAAAAGGGAGAATGAAAAAAACCGACAGAGCAATAGATGAAAAAAGAAACAGGGAGCAGCGCAGAGTTTACACGGTGAATTGACTTCTTGACGCATCGCTTTATATGACACAGGGTTCACTGTAACCCCATCCCGAACGCGCTTTCTGTTCAAACCATAAAATATATCGAGGGCGCCTTTTTACCCCTGCATAGTTACAAGATGAGAAAATTCAACCTCCACAAACACTTTCGGAGATTATTGAATATAGCCTGTAAGGATCAATGATGAATGCTGGAAGGTGATAGTTGAAATAATATGCGAGTCATTTTCGTTACTAAATTTCTGTTCAAGAAAATTTTCGTGCAGAAAAATGTAAGGGGCGGCCTTATCGGGGAGTCCTACTTTGGAATCGATGCCTCGCCAGGGCCTTGCTGGTAGTGACCTACTTGTGGAAGCCATATTTTACCTAAATTAGGACCTAGTGGGGCTCTGCTGGGGCGTCCCTACTTGATGACACCACACTTGACCCTCTCTAAGTAAGGTCATGCTAATGTTAGAACAGCCCCTGTACATTTCCCCCCTAATTCTAATAGGAATGGCTGCATAGAGCCAACACAAATTTCATTGGTCTGGGACTGACTCAGATAAGACGCTGATAATAATCCTCCGGAGGTTCTGTCTGATCATCTGATTCATTTTTTTCATTGAGATTGTGTATCTACATTTGCTTTCGTGTTATTTTTTGTCACGCTAGACGATAGAAGTTTTTGTTAGATGACGCAACGATCGTTTAATTAGCGTGCACTCGCTCATGGGCAAATACGAATTATGGCATCGTTTACTTAGTTCGGAGAAAACTCGTTCAGAACTGTGCCAGTTTCTAGCCAGCGGTGCAAGTAAGTTTACGATCGCAATAAATTAAGCGAGATACATGGTATGTAAATTCGATTTATGATCATCAATAAATATTGCCCGGAGGCACGTTTCAATTATCAATAGGGGGACTCACTGTGACCTCCCACCTGGAGTGTGCACTCCTCTTTTTCGACACGTCGGTCAATTGTTATAACAACAAAAATCGTGTTCCTACTGTTCGACTCCGGCACCATGTTTGCCTCATAATGTTCATTGCTAATTTTTTTTCTCTCGTTCCTCACAGTACCTACAACGTGACAAATTCGGGGTCACCCGATGAAAATATCGGATGAGTTGTGAGAAAATGTTGATGCGAAAAGTTTTTCTCTTTTTTGGAACATTCATACGCGATAAGAAAGATAGTGTTTCAGAAAATCTACTCAAGTATCCCGTTCATTTTTTTAGGTCTTGAACAGAAAAATGTTGGTGCTTTTTCTGACACAAAACATTTTCCGCTTCTTCCGTGTTCTTGGAGCCAATAGGGCACCGCCATAGCGGAGGTCGTTATAGGACCAATACGAATGTGTAGATGGTATATGCGAAGGGGTGAATGCATTACGAATGTGAGAAATATTTCAAAGACGTCAGAGAGAAATAGAACTAGAAGGACTTGCAGTCCGTTGTGCAAGCACTGAGAGATGGTAATCGAGAGAAAACTGATGAATACGCACATGTATCAGAATTCAGAAACCCAGTGCACCGTAGCAACGACTAACGCGTTTTCATTATTACGAACGTTACTTACCCCCAGTACCCCATCGTTCCAACACTCTCAATGTAGTTTATGATAATGACCTTTGAAATCTACCTCGCGACGTTGCACAGGTTCAGCCAAACATCAATCTGCTTTATACTCATGATATCTCGATGGTATCTCGTTCACAGCACCTTCTAAAGTCTGACGTATTGTTTGATCTCATGATACATAACATTTTTTAAAGTGATAATTGAGTCAAGTTGTTCTCTGCAACCGTCAAACATGGCAGATATGAAGGAACTGATCATATTCGTTACCAAGACTTGAATATTGCAATCAAACCTCTGATGAAGTCAAAAAATTCTCATCATGTCATACATCATTGATTTTATTATCAATTAAAGTTCAGGTTCGATCTCAAAACTGGGTTTACCGAATCAATCCGATCTTCAAATGCTTGCTATAAAGTCAATATCCATATTGGAAAACTGAGTGTCACAGCTAAAAAAAATTTTCAAGATACGTACTGATATCCTGGAATATGAGAAGAATATCAACCACTATATGGATACCAAAATCGAGGGGCTAGACTTCATACATCATTTCATTCGATTTTCTGTATAATTTCATGTATTGCTGGTGATTTCCAGTGATTCCAAGACGATGTCGAATAATTTCGACTGATATGAGGAAGTTGTCAGTGGTTTAATGACAGAAATCCTCCCGATTGAATCCACCAATCGGTTCTACTTGCGGCTACTCGAAAGTGAAAATTTCTGTAGTGATTTTCCCGAGTACAATATTGAGTGGTTTCGACATGAATCAAAAATTATATACCACTCGGTAAAGTTTTATTATCGAGAGAGTAGTCAAAACTGAGAACTGAGAACAGTGGGTGAGACTGTGTACAAAATGGGATATAAAAACTTTAACGAAGTATATAGAAGGCAGTGCACAGCGGTAATAAGAACGACAGTAAATCAGTGTTCACAGTCTCGACACTTTCCGAGTAAGCAAGTAATAAAACAGTACGTCAAATAAATAACGCTTCACGATGTAGAAATAATTTTCAATTATCCTACCGGGTATGTGACGGAATAAAAATATCACCAATTGATTTATACATTTATAATAGGCACAGGGCTACGCCGAGTCATGTCGTTTTGGTACAAAGGCAAAGGATGCTTTGATACCATAGCCCGTACTTAAAGGACGAGGCATTCGCCAAGAGTTTGAGAATTAAGCCCGGTTTAACAATGTAACCGAAGTATGCCCCAGCTCCAACTTGGCCAGCCTGCCTCCCTTCGCCGCACCAGAGAACCGATTAATAAGCCCTGCGAACCAAATTACCACCGTTATATAATTATCCGTGGGGATCGTTCGATGGAGCCTCGACGACCGTCTCGTATCCGTTCCATGTGGTTATGGCTAATTATAGACTAGGTTCAAACGAGCCAATTGATTTTCACCGATGCGAATTGAACCCGGCACGCGCCGTCCAACCGCATTCGTATTCTGATGCGAGGTCCGAGGTGTTAATACTTTTCGTCCTACCCCCCTTGAAAACGCGTCTTTTCATACATGCGAAGCGGGTGGAATCTGAGTTATTGTCACCGCTTGGCTAGCGGGCGCACATTTCCATTACAGCCCGCTTCGAGCGGGCGGAAAGTATGAAAAGGCGTGGTTTCAAGGGGAGGGGACGAAAAGTATCGTGTGCACCACGGGCGGAAGGCGAGTTTCACTCTGGCGGCTACCTTCGCACTCGTGAAATCGCCTTCTTTCCGCCCTTGATACACAATGTACTATTTCAATTCCGGAACTTCTGTTACTTCCAATATCAATTTTTGAATCCTCAGAAAGGAACAGTTTGGAAAAGAGACCACAATGCAAATTCTAAGTCTCAGAACTATTCAAGGTGTCACTCAGACGAAATTCAGATTAATAGCTAAAGAAATGTCCAGCATGTCCTTGAAAATCTTACTTGCACATTCATTTTCATCGAACAATGTTCAAATTTTGTTGGTACCATCAGCATTATACCCACAGAATGAAAACTATCACCTACCTCTAAACCCATCCTTACTTTTATGCAGTCGAGTGATATCAACCATTAATTTGCACATTATCTTATGAAAAGTAATAGTTTAAGAGTAATTTTTGCCATTTTTCTAACTGAAAACAACGAATGTCTGTATGTCGTGGTGAGTACCTACATAAGATGAATGTTGAACAATTACGAAATCGGAGATAAAAAATTAAAGTCAATGAATTTTGTGTATCACAAAAATTATTCACTGTGTATGAGGCGTCCGTATTCAAATCTTTGAGATTTTTTTTATTTCTTTTTTATTTACTGTGGTAGAAGAAGTTCGTTCACCGAATTAAAACTTTTCTCTATATATAGGTTATGAAAAAGTTTATAATAACTGAGCTGCGAGTTGAAAAGGATAAGCTTCTTAATTAGCGCTAGCTAGTTTTGGATTTCAAAGAAAGAACAAAAAGCTCACGGTACGAGACGGCGGAACGCTTTTCAAATCTCTAGTTATGAGAAGCAGATGCAGAATCGTAAAAATTATATGAATCTCAACGTTATAAACTCAAGTTTTTTTTCCCCCTCACCCCAATAAACCCTTCGTAATTCCATTTCTACGTTCTCGCCGATTTCCTATATAGAGGCGTACTGATCCAGTTAATACGAAACTCGATTACGTCTGAGCTGGCCTTGAAAGAAATACAAAAAAAAAAAAGGAAAGGAAAGGAAAAAAAAGAACAAAATTGTAGATCGTGCCGAGAATCACAGCCACTCCACAGAGTAACTGGCCGCAGGCACGAAGTGCGTCTCGGAAGCTGAGGGTTGGTTCGTTCTGCTGGGCCGCTTGGCAAACATTAAACTAATGAACTGTTAAACGAGTCCAGATTCTCGAGATTGCCTTACCAGCATCTTGGGCTGGTACAGAATAACCTAACCTCAGCTTGTTACTACATTCATAATTTTTTTTCCTACTTGGTATTTATCTTTCTTTTTCAAGCTCGAGCTACGGGCACGTTGAAACTTTATCGACAGTCGCATTAGCCATGATTTAAAATTACCTATAGTTTCATCAAGGTTTCTAAATGATTCAAACCACGGACGAAGCTTCTTTGGCGCTTTTAATTACCGGCGAATCCAAATACTGATCAATTATTAGCGAGCTACTGCCAAAAAGCTATCGCATAGCTGCTTTAGCTTTTTCTGTATAAGTAGAAAAAGAATTCGATTTCATCAACTGAGAGGAGTTCCAACTGCGTGAGTTCTGATGTTGAAAACTGTAATGATGAAAATTACTAACCTTCTAAAAATTGAATTGGCGTGGGCTAAAAATGTTAACTCTCATCACAATTTTCACTCTCATGAAATAAATTCCAACTATCCCAGGAAATAATGTATGAAGGCGTATCAGATTGCTGAAGACTTCTTCAGATTAAGGAGAATTCTGAAATTTTGGGGTCCCACAAACTGTTAATAACGATGAGTCCATTTTCCCCGTAAATTGGGCTAATTATTAATATCGTTTGGATTAAAAATTCGAGCCGTGGTTTTTATCTCATTGGCAATTAAGTTAGAATGTATTTTCCAAATTTCAATTACGTAGTTTTAATCGACTATTTGATAAATTGTAGAATTAACGCAATGGTGCAGTCTAGCGATATGTATAATCCACTGCGGGTTAAAATTATCGAGAAAAAAAGGCGGCGCGAGCCTAGATACGGCCTCGCGGCTGGCTCTAATTTGAGAGTTCATTATCTCAATCCATTGGAAAACTATAACCGGATTATTAAGAGAGGGGAAGAAAATGTACATTGAAAACGGGCCAACGTTGCATTCGAGTTCAGGGAGCTCAGTGGCCTCAATTTTTCATTTTCCTATTTGCATCGAAGTCCCGTTCAAGTCCCGAGGGTTTTTTCCTGTTGCTTTTTTTTATTTTAATATTCATCGAGAAATGGAAGGACGAAAACTAACGAAGTTTCTTGCGCTCCTCAATTCAGTAGAGCAATGAAAAATGTCGGATAAAAATGACTCTGTAAAGTCCGTGAATTCTCGTCGTTTGATAAACATTTCACCATTTTGGAAATTTCCGCGTTACGTTCTCACGCCCATTTGAATATAAATGCAGTTCGGAAAAAGGGACGCTGCTCGAAGCCAGATTCAATTACATTCGCGAAGCAAGAGGCTGGTGGTAACCCTCTGCGATATCTGGAACTTTATCGCGACTAGATGCAGGCAGGCCAGAAGCTGTCGGAAATAATGCCTCTGGCATCTCGCGTCTCGCCTATTTTAAAGCTAGACGAAGACTCGTCTCCGGGGACTTCCGCTCCCACGGTAGAAAATATGGGAGAAAAAGCACGGGCCTTATCTCTCCGCGTCACTAGAGTGTGAAATCCTTAATTCAATTTTCAACGTAACAGAATGTGTTGGGGAGTTTCACGAGAGCCGTGGAAAACTTCGAGTCATGATTTTTCTGTTCAACCTCTGATATAATATCCGAAACAATTTTTCTCACCAATCCTGAAGTGGAGTCGTCCGAATAAATTTCATCCTCTGGCAAGTACCCAAAATTAAACTGTCCAAACGCTACAAGTTGTTTGGCTGCTCGTGACACTAAGTCTTCGAATCAAGAAGAAGAAGAGTGTGTAACACAGATTCGAAAATAGTGGAAAGAGAAGAGGAAACATTGACGCATGCGCAGATCGTAAATGCTCTACTTTCCACCCTAGAACTTTTTTTTTCGCACATGCGGACTTTGATATAAAACAGTTGCTCAGTAGCTCCATCGAAGTGTAATGAAATTCATTAACGGAAGGAAAAATAAGAGCGTTGTGATTGGTGCTTCCTCGAGTTTCATACATAAATTAGTTGAATTCTTTATTGTTTAAGAAAAACCAAGAGCTTAACGAGGTTATATGAAATTTTAGTTCGTGTCTCTTACCCCATGCTTCTTCATCTCTGTGAAGTTTTTCATTAAGTGAAAAGCAACGAGCAGTAATTTTGATGTTGAGAAGCCAGCGGATCTTTGCCGGCCTCTTGAAAGTCAGAAAATTAAAAAATCGGGACAATCTAATAATGCAAAGTTGAAGGAGATAGCACTCTCTTATTCCGGGATACAATAAACTTCCAATTCGTCGACTGAAATTGAATTAAAATGCTCAAACTCACAATCTCATCTGAGTAATATTGGGATAACAAACCGTCGAGTACAATATTAGACATCAAGATAGATTCTCCTAGAAGCCTAGATGGCTTGAGGGAAAAATAACAAAGACCACATTTTTGGCCTCGAGCTTCTGAGCTTTATATAACGCAGAAGAGAGAAAAGAAAGCGTTATCGCTTTGAGACGAGAGCTAAGGACGGTAGATAAGGGCAGTCCACTGATAGTAGTACGCACACAGCCGATTTTCGATAACCCACCTTGATCCCAAAATCTCGGATAATCCCATCTCCGTCAAAACGTTCATTTTTTTTTTTTTTTGCTTTGTTACTGTCCGCTTTCATGGCATGAGAGAGCGATGCGGCCCGTATGAGTGGCGGAAGCATTACTCGACAAGAAACACAGAATCTGTTTTGACAAATTATACGAAATGAAAAAGAGAAGGACATTCAACATTTGAGTGGAAATGAATTAATCATCGTTCGTGATCTCAGATCATCTGCTTCTTTTTGTCTGAGACCAAAAGGAAAGGTGGTATAATACGGGGAAAGACATCGGTCGTTTTGGTAGATTAAAGTTTTAGTGACGTACCTAGTTTGTGAAGGAGAAAAAAAAATGAGAGAACCCGTCCTCCTGGACTAATATAAAGATGGGGACATGTGAGACGTCAATCTGTCCCAAGTCTTGGCAAGAGGTTTGGCTTCATGGAGGTGTCAATCAGCATAAGCCTCTTTGGAGGATGAACACTGACCACTTTTCGTCCTCCCAACTGGAACTCTAAGAACTCACGGATACGCGGGGTGCGTATCTGTAAACGGAGAAACTGTGCGGTACTTGGAAGATTGAGAAGCCAGAAAGAGGTAGAAGACAAAAAAGATTCGGATTTCGAGATAGCTGGAAAATCTCTATGGTTATACAAACGGAGATATGGACTCTGAGCCAAAATCTGATCTCAGTATAGACATAATTCGAGGTAATAGAAAGTTTCGAACCCTATACCGGAGGGTTTCTAATTCTGTACCAGTAATTGCAAGGGATATCCCATAAATGTTTCTCAAGAAATGAATACGCCGCGTTGAACTACGTCAAACATTTCACCTACGAACGTTGATTAATTAACGTTTGCGCGAAGTATCTAATTAATTGCGGGTCCCAACTTGGTTAGGTACCGTTGACGTATCACACAACGAGCCAAGGCTACTCCCGAACGGGGTGGTAAAATTTAGGGCGATATTCTGCTGCAGGTACTGGGGTCTGGGTAAGTATGACGAATTTCTATCCCAATGGTGAACAATTTCTATTCTATGGAGAGTAGGAGCTTACATAACAATCGAGCGTCGTGTATACTGGCATAGAAATTCTCAGAGACAAGACTCAGCGGAAATGTATTATTGCTCTAATTATACAAACAACCACGGGTAGTGTTTGCGATGGTGATATGAACCATACACAGATGACGAGAATCCAAGACCAAAAGTCAAAGCAGGAGCAAAAGCAGCTGAGAGAGGCTTCAGTGCTTACAACGAATGCAATTCACGCAAGAACTGCGGTGCAGAGCCATTCCTTGAAGAATTCGCAGAAACGCGTTCTGTCATCTAGCACGCTGGAAGCTCTGGGTGTGGTGTGAGTCAATGTACAGAAATGTATTCAGAAATTCATCAACAACGTAGTGCAAAGTACTTTTGTTTGTATAAGAATGTGAATCCAAAAGCAGTTTGAACCCTTAAATTCGTATGACTGAATGTATAGCGAAATACCAGGTTGAATAGGAGCGAATAGGGTTTCTTGAGGACAAAATAACTTCAGTTAATATTCTCGAAGACGAAGGACGAAGCACTCTTGGCACAAATGTAGACTCCTTTGATAAAGTTCTGTATCTACATACATTATGTAAGGCTACATTTGGGAACACAAAACACGAAACCAGAGTACCTACACCAAGTGATGGATGGTGCAGACTCGATGTTTCACCCATGTGACGTGGTGAATCGGGGCTGGTACTCATATCTGCCTTCCTATTTCTCAAAATCTGGATAATCGAGCGTATCAAGTTTTCTCGAGATTTCAGGACATTCAGCTTTCAAAAGCAGATATTCCAAAAGCCTTGATTCTTTTATATCGTTCACATTTGCGCTCTGACTTATCCTCTAAACCTCGAAAGGTTCGCTCAACGTAATTTTTCGCACTGCATTATCTGGCACATTTAAATGCATACGAGCACGAGTTAAAGCAGCGGTACTACTTCCACCGTGATGTAATAAACTGAGAGAAATACTGTAAATGGGATAAAACCCGGACCGGCCCAACTCTGCATAAGCAGTATGAATTATTCTTCATGATTCTCAGCACACTTTTATTCCCAGGAGAAAACAATGCCAGCCATGATCCCATGCAGTGTGACTGAAACTCTGCAAGTGTTTAAGAACGGCCAATTCTACTCTACAATCACATCATCAGACTTTCAGTTCCGTTGGTGGTCAGCACGCTCGCTATTGTCGTTGTTGTAACTGTGCTTTCGATCATTGATATCACCGTTACCGCATCATTGTCGTAATCAGCACGATCTGCTTCACACTCTGGTGTGCAGCATTCATCATCAATAGCAGAAGCTAGATCGTGAGAACGATGGTCTGACGTCAACTAATTGAAAAGTGACCAAACTCGGAACGGAACTGACATCGCTAAATCATTTTCACGTCGAGTTCTCGCCACCACATTTCCCCTATGACCCGCTCTGTCTTTCCGAGTCAAACTGGCTGAGCCCTGGTCTCTACAGAGTGACTATATTGATGGCGGGCTTACCGCTGGCACCCGTCTAGAAGCTTTGGCCAAGGGTGAATCTTGGGATTCTCTTTCTTGGCAGGCAGCCTCCGGGTGGTCAGATTAGAGGAGCCACCAGACAAATCTCAGCGCTTCTGTCTTCGAGGTGCGCGAATGATGACTGTGGTATCGAATGATCTTCGGATCCCTGTTCGGGGGAGTCGAAACATCGGAGTAAATTTATCATCCCGGTATATTTTACGCGTCACACCCTTCCGGTACCCAGTGCGGTTATTTGTGGCGATAAATATTATGCAGAAATGAAAGAAAATATAGGGGGGTAACGATCACCGAACTCCCAGGCGTCTCTTCCCTCAGGAAGAGGCGCCAGATTCGGGTGGAGGAAATGAAATTTCAATTCCATGTTATACCGTGTATATATAGAAGGAGAAGAAAAAACGTGGAACGTAAAACAGCCCGAAGCAACGGCACGAGATGGAGGAAGAAAAATATTGGAAAGAGATAACATTAGCCTCTGGCCCTGGCACATTGTGTGCAATTGAGAAAAAGGTAAGAAAAACATGGACTGGGTGGTAGACCGGAATATTGGTTACAGTTTGGATCGTAGAACGGCTGCCCCAAGCCCGAAAGGCACTTTCGTCAGAATTCATTGGCACGTTGCTCGATTCAAATTCAACCACAGGCTGGTGCCGTTCCGCGGAATGACATCATTTTTTTTTTTGCACACTCTACCCTCCACTTCTTCCTGCCAATATGAGAGTCAGTGCTGCATGAATCACGGATCGATTCGACTCAGTTTTATTGGGAGAAGAGAAATGGCGATAACCGATCGTTATGATAAATCGTGACGAACGAACTCTGAGGTGTGATAGTCTGAGCCCTTTCTCGCGTGCCGGGAACCCCCTCTTCACCCGACGTGATTAAATACCCTACTAAATTATAGCAACGGTCATGTCAAGCTGGAAACGACAAAGTGGCGGACGTCTTGACAGAAGCGACAATGAAACATGTCGAAATAACAATCTTTCTGATTTATTGCAACCAGCATAGCTACTTGACACACTACTCATTCGAACAGTATATTAAATTAGACACGCATACTCACGCGTACGTTCGTTCTTTCAGGCCAGTGAGTCCGAACAACCAATTCACACTAAATCCAAAACTTTCAAAATTTTTATGTAAAATTAGGGTGGGTATAAAATAACAAACTATAAAATTTTGCAACCATTTTCGAATTACAGAATATTGTAAAAATGACAAAACATGAAAATTCCAAATGTTCTGCGAATTCGAAGTAGTGTCAAAGGTAGTATTTTACATGCCTTATCAAATTTGCAACCATTTGAAGGGTACGGAACATTTTTTTTAATCAACAATTAAGGTTTTGTATTCGTAGTAAATTACTAAGAAAATTTAGAAAGTTTGGCAAACTTGAAAAATTCATCGGAATGATGACCCAAACAGTTGCATGTTCACAAAACCTTAATTGGTGATCAAAAAAAAATTTGTATTTTTTTTTTCAATCCACCCTAATTTTACACAAAAATTCTGAAAGTTTTGGATTTATTGTTAAATTTTCAGCAGCTGTAATCCGAGTGACTAGAGGAAGAGGCAATCTTATTCTTACCTGAAACAGAATGAAATATTGATTAGCACTGGAC
This sequence comes from Euura saliciscinereae, assembly GCA_018420115.1. Lineage (NCBI taxonomy): Eukaryota > Metazoa > Arthropoda > Insecta > Hymenoptera > Tenthredinidae > Euura > Euura saliciscinereae. The sequence goes on from JAFFZH010011670.1 coordinate 40,905, forward strand.
TTATGCCTCAGCATCGTGATATTGGTTTCCAAATCATCGATCAAGTCGAGTCAACAACGAATAATTTTCGCCCTCTTCGGGCTCGGACTTATTTTTTTATTTGATTTTTAACAATAATTGAACAAACAAAAACAGAATTAAGAGTCAGAAATAAAAAATCAATTTCACTTGAAAAAATATATTCAGATTGGGAATCAATGTACAAAACCAAATGCAAAATTGTATCACAATCAAATAATAAATCGATTCAAAATAGAACCGGATATCAAAATTGAATGAAACGTCAAAAGTGAATTCTGGCTTGAAGAAGGCGACATTGACTCGTCGTCAACGAAAATTCGTTGCCAAATTCGATCAATGAACTCAAAACCAGTAGAATGAAATTCTTACACGCACACAGAAGAAACTATTCTTGAATGAAGACTTGATTTGAGAATATCAGATAAACCTGAATCGATATTATATTTTTTCTTTCTCTTCGTTGCACGGCAGTTGGATGAGAGGGGGCGTTTAGTGAACTTGTGATAATCGCTCATGGAGGGTGATTCGCAATTGGGTAAATTTCACGTCTAAACATATCTCGTTAATTGGGGGAAATTTCCAACCCCTTTCCCGTTTCGGTTGACAAACAATGCAGTTCACCCAATGATTTAGTAGACAAATTTCTCCCTCACAAATTTCTGTTAAGGACCGGAAGGTTGGGAAGGAAGTTGAGGGTTTAGCGAGTCAAAGCCAGACGCCGGAAGAGATCCTTGGGCAAATAAATTCAAAATCGCAAGTCCCTCGAGATCCCAGTGAACCGATAAGCCCCGAGACTACGACTTTGATCCTACCTCAGTCCATTTCATCTATTTTCATTACCGCGTCGCGATTTTGCGTATTTTGACGTTTCTGTATATACACCAACGAATTTAATGCGGTTTCAACGTTGAGCACGAAGTGCCTCTGCGAGCTGTTGCTCTTCACCGCAACAAAGTTTAACCCTAAATCGTCGGGGTCCATGTCTGGTGCCAGAATAACAGGGAAGTGGAAACTCGCGGTGGCTTTGACTCGGAGCAAATACACGTACCTACATCAATAATTGATGGTCTCGCAGAAGTGGTGCGGCTTTGAGGTTCGATTAAAAGAAGATTACACTGAAAATTCCGAGGGGTTATCCACTCGTGAAATAGTTGGGACAGTTGTCTCATGAAATACTTATGGAATTCCATGAAATACCCATGAAATACTCATGAAATGCCTATGAAATGGTTGTGAAATGTGAAATTGTTGGGACACCACATTTGGAAGTGGATACCCCCTCGGAAAATTCACAATCGTGGATTATTATTAGTATCACAATTTGGTTTGGTATCAGATTCGATGAGGTGATGATAATTTATCCTCATTTCGATGATACAAGTATCGTCAGTTGATTTGAATTCAGCGTATGATCGATGTTTCACGGAACTTGTATATCGAATTTTGGAAATTGATAATTTTTACGAATGAACTCATCCTGCTTTCCGTACCGTCGGAATGAAAATGAATTAATTTTATGCCCAACAAAATTTTGACATTGTACGATGAAAATAATAGTTCGTAGACGATTCTTGAGATAATTTGTCGAAACCCCGAGATTTCTACCTTTTTCTACAGTACCCACTTGGGATAAACTATAATTTTCAGTGTGATCTCTCTCTGAAAGATGAAGTAAGCGCTTCAATCTTGACTCCAATCTCTGCTCTAATTGAAAAAGAAACATCAAGAAAGTCGAGTTCCGGGAAGAGAGTCGGAGCACGTCTCCTTCGAAGGTTGATTGAATTAGATCGGCGTACCGCTCTCTGTATTTTATGACAATCTTTCTCCGTTAGGAGAGCAAATTTATCGTAATTTTGCGAATAAGTCAACGAACCGGTGCGAGAAGAGGGCGAGTCGGTTTATAGGCCGGACGTGTGATAAATCAACGGATCCCCTTCACTCTGGGAACGGAATAAGACCGAGACCGAAGGTCCTCCGGATCTCGGAACCCACCTGGCCATGGGACAGTCTCCTTTTCATCTGGTCGTGAGACGCTCGTATCCACGTACGAACGGGTAGACCTCTATCGATCAGTGCCAACGATTAATTGGTTAGAAAAAGACCCTAAGCTCGCTGTGGGCGACGAGGCTTGTGACGGTGAAAAACAACGATAAATGTTTTCCGGTGCTAACAATAAGTGGCGGACAGCATTTTCCGGTTCTTTTTCAATCCCGAGATGTCTTCTTCCTTCGGAATTGTTCCATGGTCAAAAACGCTGTAGAGCGAATCATAAAATGTGCTTTTACGTTGATGAACTTATTCGGTCGATTCGGTCACAACAAAACATACGTATTGTCTCGTTGATTATAATTGAACTCTGATTCCGAAGTCAATTTTTTTTTCAAAGCTTGAATATTGGGGATAATCCAAGGGATTTATTTTTCATTTCACGTTTGTGATGCTCGAATGGGGCTTTTTTCACTTTTGCCTCTGACCAGATATAGCTTTAAGCTATCATATGATATTCAGTGTCACTTCGAGGAAAAGTAATCAACGCTGCACAGACTCGGAGTAAAACCAATTTTTTTGTACAGCTTATGAGGAAATTCACGATAGAAGAAACATGGCGACGATGATGAAGAAATTATATTTTCTTTCCATTTACCGAATCGTTGGTAAGAGGTCTGATTGTGAAAGCGTAGTTGTTAACCAGTAATTGGAGAGTTCGTCGGTATGTCCTATACGTCGATTGTTTTTGACGTTAACGAGTATTCGTACCGAGGCGGTCGGTGCAGGTTATCAGTTGAAGAGATCGGTTCGGTGTTTGGCTCTCCATATTTACATATTTATTACTAGATCCTCGACGACGAACGTGATCAACTCTACCTTCATGTCAACCCTCCCTATTCCAGGAGTACGCGGTTTTCTTGTGCAATTAGCATACTTCGTAATTTACAGGCGTTTTCATTTTTATTAATGTTTTTTGCTATCAGGCCTTACAGAAGACTTTTTCGCTCCGAAGTTTGGTCTAATACGAGATAAAAAGAAAGAAGAAGAAGAAGAATGATAAAACTAGAAACCAGTCGGAATCGGTTTCTCGAACTAAAGTCTACAGAACATAAGAAGAAAAAAGTACGAGCAGGAACGAGGGCGAAGAGCAGAGAGTTGAGGGCCAAGTCACACTTCCTTATTTTGCTCACCGGGTTTTATTACAGCGTCGAATGGGTCGGGAGCTGATGAGTTTGCTTTTATTTGTTTTTATCCAATAAGTGGAGATACACCTAGGTCCTAGCCGGTAAATGCACACATACTTTTATCCCTCCGGTTATTCACACAGGAGCTAGACCGGGGTCCAATAATATAATAAATGATAAATTCCGAGAGACATACTTTTTGTGTATATTATATCTGTGTGTGCAGCACTGCCAGCCATATTCCTCTAAGGAATAACGTGTAGATCCTGGCATGCTGCACGCATTCTTTCACGGTGAATAAAATCCACCCAACCCCTTCATAGGAATATTATTTGATTCCGCACAGTACCTACTTCGTACAGTACAGGTTTCGTACTAATAATGATTAGTCTGTTGCTGTATAAATAATTGCGGATTTACTTATTCTAATATTGGTCTTCACACGTCACACGTCATGTGACAAATAACCGATAAAACAATATCTAACACCATTATATCGCTTCAATACAATCTATTGACAATTCAAAGTTCAGTAACGTTTGAAACGGTCACTTTTCCGCGCCATGCTGTGACGTCACTAGTCGTTATGATGAGCCCGCCATCTAACGTCGTCTGTGAAAACGCTGTCTTCACTTCAAACTTCATACTCATAGTTTACTTTCTATCGGAGGTTAGGTGACGTCACGATCATTCAGAAAGCTGAACGTCAGATATCGTTTCAATGCCAACGACTGCACTTTCGATAGGTATGAAGTGTTGCAGACAAGAAGATTACAAACTTATCACTAAGATCTCAATGATTATATTCTTACATAATTTACATATAAAAAAAAAAAGCTTACCGAAAGATTTCAAAGTTTTTAGAGACAATGAAAACATTTACAATTATTACAAATGACTTCCGAAGGTGGCAATTGATGATATTACAAAGACTACAAAGAAGATCTACTGTAGAATTACATAAAATTATTATTATTTCAATAACCTTTGTCACACAATAGTGCAGTGTTTAAAAAAGCTGAAGCTAACAGCCAAACATTCTTCTCCTAAACAGAATGACGTATCAACATTTATGTCATTTTTGTAAAAGTATTCACTTGGCACAATATTTCACAAAATTTGAATACTTGCGCCTCATTGTCGGATTTCAATTGAAGTTAGCACTTTTAGCTGCTAACTATGGCTGCTAGCTTCAGTTTCATCAGATCTTTGATCATTTTCTGTACCATAGTTCGATATTTCTCCCATCTTGACACGCCATTCGGTTACGCTCCGTATTTTTTCCACGAATTCTGTAGAATTTAAACTACGGACGATTTATAGCCTACTTAAAATCGATCACACGTCTTTTCTCCATCGTTGTGGAAGCCGATAAAGTAATCCAGTTCGATAAAATCGTTAGCGTGTGGCTTCAGACCGCTCCAACTAGTGCACGTTTTGGTACGGTAACAAGGTATCGGTTTTCCCGGAGCCATTACGCGGGCTCGTAAACAAGGATAGTGTAAATGGCCAGAGAATATGCATCCGTTTCAAATTCGTGAACGGTTCTCTAAAGCCCTCAGTTTCCTGTATTAGTGGTCCGGGTCCAAATCCTCCCTCTCCTTCAGACCACGATGGGCGGATGAGAGGTTGAAATTTGCATTTCCTTGGCCACGCGCCTTTTAACAAGCCGATTACATTAATGCGTTTGCCAGTCGCCCCACGAGATCGCGTACAACGCGAACATCGCTTCAATTTGCATAACGTATCACATCGTACACATATTCTCTGCTTACACTGCAAGGATGAACACTGCAGTGGTTCGACCATGTGCAGGATCAGAAACTGCAGACGATATATTTGAGTCGGTTGAACTATCTACGATAATTTTCTGCACATTATTCATATTTAATTCAGTGCCAAAAGTCGAACAGAAGTAGATGCACGAGTTTCACGATCGGTCTACATTATTTAAGCCCGAAAACCACCCGATCCCTTTGCGTCGAACTATTAATCAGTCGTAATATAAAATTCAGGGGGCAATCAAACCTATCCATCAACTTGATAGCGATGTTCAAACAGGACACTCGGAGCAAGTGCAAATTTACCTACACATGTACGTCTCAGAAAATTGTCAGTGGATTTCAAATGACTGATGAAATTGATGACGATTGCACGATAAATAACAATTCCCAATTCAATCCGAAAAGGGAATATACGTCACTCGCAAAAGCAGTTCCAGCAAACTGAAAGTGAAAGTGACATCGCAAGTGGTTGAGGGGCAGTTTGATTATCAAGTGAGATTTACTGATGTCACTGATGATAAAACAATGACAAATTCAATTCTAGGGAATTCGGGCGATTTGGGATTTCGCGTGATTGCAAAGCAAAGTCATGAGGTTACGAGCAATTTCGTGATTCATCAAAGTGAATTGAAGAGATTCCAAATGATATGTCATGTAAGATACCGACCGATTCCTAAGCAAATATTCAGAATTCGATGGATTTTATGGGACTCAAATCGAATTGAAGTGATTTTGAAACAATTTCACGAAATTCAACAAGAATGGCAGCTTGATATCCCTGGAAGTGAGTAACTCCTCACCTTAAAGACTTGCCACGGCGAAAATCGGAGCTTACATGATGCATTTATGCACACAGAAAAAACTATTCTTGAAGGCAGAATAGAAAATATTCTCGATTCGATCTTGACCTTGGAGGTTATCGTCCTTAATCGTACAGACTAGAACCACACAATATGGTACGTGAACGTGAAAGTTTCAAGATGAAACAAAAATGGGTATCGAAAGATGAGATTGGCAAGATGCGGGATATAAGCCCGGGTGTTGAAGTCGGTGTGTTGGATTGGTCGGTGGGTTTGTTTGGTGGTATTTAGGTAGTATATGTGGTGGTTGAAAAAGGTATCCGACAAATGTAACCGTCTGGTAAAAAGGTAGTTTGTGCTTTTTCAGTTTGCCTAACTTATACTTACAGCTGTGGCGGGATTCCTGAGCTGTAGTTGTGCCAACGATGCCGGGTATCGTTTTCTGCAGCATGAAATCCGGTCGACTGGTGCTTTGGGAACTTTTATAAGAACAAAACGACAACGACAAAACGATTCGCAAGAAATCTAACAATGCCGACTCTCCAAGAGTAAGCGCGCGACTCGCCCGCATCCGTAGCCTCCGTAACAGTTTCGATAATTATCACTTAGTTTCGGGCTTAATAGACGGCTGGTATTTCGGATCGTCTTTAATGACACCGTTTAAGGAATTTATATCCCTACCGATGGTGAAGGGTTCGTACTGAGAGAAGAGAACTCTTATAGAAATTGCCAATACCGCGTTTATCCCGATTTCCTCCAGACATCAAGGCTTTTTCATCCTCTGCTTCTCCTTTACTCGAGTATCTCAAGCCGAGACGAGGGCCAAATACATTTTTTTTCCCCTCTCATTTTCAAGAGACTGCCAACCGTCGGGTTGAATCTTGAGAAACGATCGAATCGCGCCGATATACCTATATAGGCATCACCAAATTTATACATATTACACATTTTTTTCACGCACCAATCTAACTTGCCGTCGAACCTGGATCGCACCAGCGAATGCAAAATAGATATTTGAAATTCCACTGCTGACACGGCTGGTAAGGCTACCATAAGTACCTCGAGGACTGAAGCCACTTCTACTATAACACTCCTTTTACCCGATACTCGACAGACTCTACTTCTGACGAATTCGATCCACGCCCTATCCAATCCTCGGGGCGTTCCTCAATTTCTTCTTCTTCAATATCCCTCTTACCACATTGTACCACATTGATCCTCGTTCGCTAATGACGAAAGGACGCAGAGATACAACTCGCATTGCCAAGTTGAACATTTCTCCCTTGAAAACATCGCGATATTACTCGCGTGTATGCCCTCGACGAAAAGCTGTTGTGACGCCAATCTGGTCGTTGGGGTATTGCACGAGAGGCCTCAGGCAGTCTCTAGTTCCTAGTTCCCGCTTCCTAGTCCCAGTCCTGGTCCAGATTCGAGCTGGTCTATTGCAGCTCCGCATGTGTGGGACGGTATATGCAGGCATGGTTATATCCCTCGGCTAGATGGCCTGACCAAAGAACGGCAGTGCAGAATCCTCTGCACCGCAAGCAGCTCGGATATTAATATCCCATCCCTCATTGTTAGCTCCGAGGATGGTTGGAGTCCTCTGATCATTTTCAAACTAGGCTCATATCGCGAGGATGAGAATATGACCAGAATCCAAAACTTGGTATTCTCGGTATCTAGATGTGCAATTATTATTATCCTTGTTACAAAGAACATGTGAAACGTTGTCTAGTTAGGCGTTGGAAGCACGAAAGAAGAGTTTATTGCTGTTTCTTTTTATTACGCCGTTGGGAAGTCTGCGGGATCCAGACAGCAATTAAACTCGTCAAGTTATGAATCTAGAGAGGTGAGATAGTGCTGTTTTATAGACACACGAAATTACACTGGGGTATAGAAGATTGAAGTAAGGGGTGATGTGCTTTCGGCGTATTGCTCACTTGGCTAGACTCCAAGGATTCGATACGATAGTGGATAGCTTCGATAGGTTTGAGGGAATCGCGTGAAAACAATTTGCCGGATAGTCATTCCCCGGATTTTCATTCAGTCCATGAAACAGAGACGATCGTTAATTCCACAGTGCGCTGATAGTTCAAGGTAGTCATTTTCTCATCGTTATTATCGCTCGTCTTCCACGTTCGTAGAAACTCTCAACTCAGACTCGGGGACAACGCAGACGGAAATAAGGATCGCAGTACTCTTGCAGTGGTACTTGTACCACCGACGCAGTACTCAAAGTACTAATGAACGCGCCCTTTGGAATAGTACATACGAAAGAGAATGCGTTGCGACGCTCGACACACCCCAAGACACTCGAATGAATATGAGACATCTTTACCTTCTTTAGTATTAACAAGTCTACGACTGACTGAAACTTTCTACTGCATTCATCATGGGACTGCACAATGCATGGACATTTCTCATGGACTATTATATGACGGAGGCATGTCACTCAAGGATTCACATTTTTCCATCAGAATTTTTTTATTTACTGTACAACATTCATAATGTACGCAGGGGATGTGATGTTTGGTCTGGGTTCAGGGACTCTTCAAGTCTCGACGTTATCACCGTTGAGCAAATACTAAGTCTTGGGGAGAAGGAAGGCGGCGTGAAAAGGCTAAAAAATCAAATCACCGCGTCCTCTCCCTCATGGGATTCAGAATTCTGGATTCAGGACTCTGCGGAAAGGTCTCGAAATGAAATCGACTGGGCCACCACGCGCCGCAAAGTGGTATACCGAATGTGTGACTACCCATCCATCTATACACCCGCACACGTGAGCAATGAAAAGAAAAAAAAGTGGAGAACGTTTTATTGCTACCTGAAAAAGTCGCGAAGAATTGTTCGTATATTGTCTCGAAGGACTTTATTGCCCTCTTCATCAGATTCATTCCAGTCGTTTTCCGTTATTTCGAAAAAAAAGGTGTTTACAACATTGGGGTAGAAATTGGCAATCGTCAAGGTGCGAATTCCCAAACACACAACGAAAATCACACATCGATCTTCCGGAGATACGGTGACAAAACGTACCGTTATCAACTTCATCAAACGTATCTACTGTACAAATCTGTGATGATTTGGCGCATTTCAACCAATTTATGGTCAACACCCGGCTCCTTATCACCGCAAATTTTTCATGGTCATAGATTTCGCGTGCAATATACACACTTTTACGTCACCCATTCGATCATTTTCGGTAATTTTTCAATAAAATTTGATGACACTAAACTTCGAAGTCGTTTTCCTTCCAAGTTCTATTCAATTATTTGTATCCCAATCAGGAGATTTCGATGCAGATTTCTTGAAAAATCGAAGTTAAGGAGGTTTCGCTGAGTTCGCTAGTTAAATCTGAATCAGGTCTGGGACTTTTCTTCATACTTGAAGTTTATTTGTGGTTGATTACCGGAAAAGTAGCTTGATTGAAAAGACGCTCTAAAGGCATCAACGGATCTGGTATAAGTACGCTGGTTAGATTATATGGAAGCTCACTAATTACACCGTCCCTATATCCTCGTACGAGATATGCATTATGGGTGGAGATTGAAAACGGCTCTGGCAAATAGCAGCTTACTTACTGATACCCCTCAGCCTCTTACCGAGGTAGCGATATCTTAATAACGAGATTGGATATCGATTTACAATTTAGGAAACTGCTTATCTACCTCGATATATATAATACCATCTTACAGAATTCGATTAATCCGAAGGTAGATTCTCTCGACACCAGGGGAGGGTCCTTTCGTCTCAGAAATAATAATCCCACAAGTCTTCAAATTTGGTACAAAGTTGAGTGAAAAAACCTCCTCACTGCTTGCATATTGCGAATCAATCTTCTAGCAAGATAATTGTGGGATAAGTCTGGGAATATTTCCTCTGCTAAGTACAATGAGGCGGTTAATTTAATCACCACTTTTTTCCCCTCTCTTTTGTTCACTTTTCTGTGCAGAACTGCCGCAATCACGCAACACTGGGATTATAATTTGTGGCCCATGTATTCAAGCCACGTGCTGAGCTAAAGTAATCAAACGAGATTTTTAGCATAAAGACTTTTCCGAGGAAGATAACGACGTTAACCGAACTGCAGCATCCTGCTGCTACGACTGCATGAAGAAACGTAGTTCGAATTTGAATTCTACGTGCCTCCACGGTTGGGAGGAACTCTGGGAATTCTATCAAGTCCCAAAAGTGTTTCTCAAGAAATTTTGATACACCGATTCCACTGGTTTTGAAACAAGAAAAAAACTTAGCTAAAGATTTCTTCGAACCTTTTTGCAGAAGAATTGAACGGAAATTCCCGTTGTAGACCTTTTTTGTACCTTTGTGATATTTTTCTTCGCCCTTTATTTCTTTCGGAGGATCATTAAGCCGCGAATGCAGACCTGCAGCGGTGCAGCAGCGGCACAGAAACGAGCGAAGAGACAATTACCAGATATAAGGTATACCTGAAATCGTCTTGTATTTTTATACCTTATACCTTCAGTTCAGTTCACAGTACTCAAAGTGAAGACACAGACAAAGGAAACCCACGATTATTAGCCTCAAACGGTTCCAGGAATCCATATTTCTTCAATTTTTTGTGAACAACATCAAAGTCACGATTTAATTTTACACGATCAAGTCGTAGTTTGACCTGTAATTGAATGAAATTGAAATATTTGACCCAAAAATGGTCTCTAACGTGAAATTATACAATTCATTCAATGGACGTTATTTTTGATGAAATTATTCAGAAAATGCGCGTGGGTAGGTAGTTAGGTTAGGACCGGTAAGTAGGTATAATTTTTTGTGAGTTTAAAGAGAGGAGCGCTGCAGAGAGCAATTTCGTTGGAATTATCATCCGTCTTCATTGAATAAGTCTAAAGCCCGTTGAAACAAATTTTTATTCGTCTCACGTATAAAAAGAAGTTGTCAAAGCAAATGGAGGAGTAACAGAAGAAAAAGATGAAAAATGAAAAATAAGGCGGATAAGAAAAGGGGAATAAAAATAAGAGTATGAATACATGCTGGTAAGTAGAAGTAAAGAAAGAAGTATTTCAAGATTCTTTCATACCTGTATCGATGTACCAAGCTGCGACACCGCGATCTTTGTCCAAAACCCGCGTCGGCAATGCTAAATGGAGACTCGAGAATCTCAATGACTAATGGGCCAATGAAAGGGCGGACGCTAATGCTACCAGCAACGACATTCTTGCGCGCTCTACGCGTCTCCAACCATTCTGACAATGACTACCTTCGTAGCATTCGGGAATCTCGCTACCTTCACTTTGCAGAACATGGTGGCAAAAAAATGATACATCCTCAAGGAACTAGGTTTCACCGAAACGCCGAGAGGACATCATTTCTCAATTTTTGGTTTCTGGATTTCAGGATTTTGGTTTTTCAACAAGAAACTGTCTCCATGCGTCGACCGATCGTGGTTTCTTCGCCTTGGATTTTCCTCGTGACGGGAATATAACCTCCAGTCGACGACTCAACTTCCTTCCTCTACTCGACCGACGTGAAGTAGAAACTGAAGCACGTTTCATCTTCATATTTCTAAGAATCTAGCCACTCTGTAGCCACTCCAGGCTGCATCGGTTCAAATTACGAGCAAACACCGTCTCTTCAAATGTTACACCGACCACTTACCTATGATGACCCCGAAGACAAACAGTAGACAGTTCAAAGTATGACGGTTTTGCCCTTTTCGAGTGTTACATGGCCATTGGAAACGGTCAAAAGGATTCCGTGACTTTTGCTGACTCCCCTGATAACCTTTTGATAAGACTCTTCCCTGATCAGTGTCCACTATCATATTCCCTGCAAACTGTATCTGGGATAAAGAAACGTTCCTCTTCCTGATGGATAGAAGGTCATGTATTCGTTTCAGACTTTGGGTGTGGATTTTTATAGATGTGCAAGCTAGTCTGCGGATTAGGGGTGACTCGTTATTGGATTACCCAGGAGCGGAGGTCTTCTTTATACAATAATCCGGTTCCGGCAACAACCAGCTAACGCACAAAATAACCTTGAGAGGCGCTAAGAGACAGGAGCGATAGGCTCGTCCTTTGCTCGGTCAAGGGACCCGATATCCGTTTGTCGTTAGTCTCCCTCTTCCTGCATCGGTACAGTGCGGTATGCGCATGTGTACTGCAGGGATTTAAGTTTGAAATCGACGGAATGAGAATTGCCAGAATTTCTCTTCTATATAGGTATGGATACTATTCTTTATAAATAGTGAAACGTGATCAGAATGAAATGAAACTTCTGCTTCTCAATGAAGAATAGAGCCGTCGATTGCAATAAGGTATGTGTAGGTTAATTGAATCAGTCATGATCGATTACGGAAACTTTCGCGATACATAATGGATGTATCTACTTCTAGAAATAGGAACTTTGCAATTGTATAAGAAAGAAATGGGATCGTATATTCTAGCTCCTATAAAGCTGTAATGTCACTCTATATTATCGGTAAGTGGGAAAGAAAAATAACTGTGTAATTTCCGCTGATATAACGAACATGATTTTACGTTTTATTTAATGATGTCTACCTTTATGCATACCTTGCGTGAGATTCTTACATAAATTCTCATGTACCTACTTCATCCACTTGTCAACATTGTTTCGACCACTGAAGATAATTAGAGCGACTGTTTTATGGCTGCGTGGAAGATATAATTATTGTTTATTTATTCATTCATTTTTCTTATCTTCCGACGATATTGAACACCTACCTTCACTATTCATTCATATGTATAATCAGTCTCTAGCTCCAAATAAACTACGGAATATGTAATTATAGGCCGTTTGACAATCTATTTCACCGAATCAATAAAAGAGAAATTCAGGTATAACAAAATACTTCGACTCCTTCAAGTAACTTGAAGAGTGTCTCCGGAGAATATTATCGGTGATTGACAAATTTACTGATATCTCTAGCTTTTTTGATCAGAGAAAATATCAGCAAGACTCGATAGGACTGCGTTCAGAACTAATAGTCTGATATACTGTGCGATGACAAGTTTGACATTCTGATTTCTACATCAATAAATAAGTATCTCACTACCCGACCCAGATACATATATCATTCGCTTCCCACTCTCTCCGTCTACTTCGACAATGTCGTATTTCAGACAGCGTGTGGCTGGTTGGAGACAAACTTTTGACCTTCCCGACCTGAGAGCAGCTTCAACGATTAATTTTTTTTTTT
>JAFFZH010011674.1:0-36607 GCA_018420115.1 Euura saliciscinereae
GGGGGGGGGCTTGTAAGAAGGGTTCGAGGGGGGTGGGGCGCTGCTTTTTTTCTTTCTTTCTTTCTTTTCTGTATACTGGAATCAGTTACGTGATGAGATTTTTAAAGTCTAACCTGCTTCGCTGTCGCTCGAATCACTGGAGCTCGAGGATAGCGAACTACTGCTGGAATCGCTGTCGCTGCTACTACTGCTGGATGCTGAAAGTCGCGACGGTCCACCCGCGCCTCCAGTTCCACCAACGTCCACAGACTTATTACTGTCTTCTATAAATAAAAACAATTTTGAGAATAGAATTTTTCCATCTTTTTCTTTTCTTTCGTTTCATAAAACGGAATTAAATTAATAAAATATCTGGAATACAAATTATTGTATGGAATCTAGAGAAAAAAAAAAAAAAAAAAAATCAAGGCTTTCGGAGTCATTTCGAAGTAAATAAAATCTTGAGTTTCGATGATTTTGTATCTTTTTTTTTCTTTTTCTTCAATGTAAGCTGGAATATAGATTTGATAAGGTAAAATTTAATACAAAAAGATAATATTTATTTAATATTTCATTGGCTGAAAATAGGAATTTATTTTTTTTTCTTCTGTTTTATAAGATTTATTGTAAAATTAGTTGAGATCTTACCTTTTTTAGCAGGTTTTTTACAATTCCCTAGCTGCCCAGAGACGTCTTGCAATCTCTTTTCAAGCTCTAATTTTTTTTCAGCCATTTGTTCATCCTTAGGTTTACCGCTGAGCTTTTTATCTGTGTGAAAAAAAAAAAAAATATATGTTGAAAATCAAAAATCACTGTAAGATAAAAGAACAAGAAACAAAAGACAAAAGAACAAGGAACAATTTTTCTCAAATTTTTTTGCATCAGAAAGTGAGAGAAAAAAAACCCCTCAATTTATTCTACTTTTTTTTTTTTTTTTTTTTTAAATATAGTAGAGAAAATTCCTTGAGAATATAAAGATTTCCAAGTTTCTTTCGAACCCTGACGCATTCTCTGTTTGAATCGATCGAAAAGATCACTCACGTGGCTTTTTCCTAAGGCATGAAGCTACGTAACTCTCCAATTCCCTAAGTGTAGACGGCTTCAAAGTTTCAAAGTCAATTTCAATTTCGTCAGGATTAGAATCCCTGAGCGAAGGCTCTCGTGATTGAATAATGTGTACAACTCGTCCCAGCTTGTCGCCTACAACGTAATTAGAAAAAAACAAAAAAAAACCAACAACAATTATAAAATCCGTAAAAAATATCGCTACATCTCTCAAATCGTCTCCCCCTGCCCCCCTTACCAGGTAATTTATTAATATCCAAACTCAGTTGTCTCTTCTCGTCGTAGGACATCGGTTTCGCGTTGTCCTCGTCCTCCGAGTCGAAGGCCAACGGAGGCGGTTGATTGCTTGCGTTCTTTTTCTTGTTCCCCATAGATCTGCTGTTGGCCTTTGGCCTCTTGTTGGCGGCGTTGGCCGTCGTCGCCTTTCCAGGTCCCCTCCCCTTGCCCTTGGGCTTGGCATTCGTCGGTGCCGGTAAATGGTGTCCGATTCCAGGTCCCGAATGGGCCTTGTTGGGTCCCACGGTTATCGCGGGGTGGTGAAGGTCGCCTCCCATGCCGCTGGGCATCTTTAGATCACCAGCGCCCATCGCTACGCTGGCTATACTCGCCCCAACGCTGTCGGAAACGTTTGGAATTCTCCCTCCGGGTTTCATGAGTTCCTTCATGGCCCCACTGTGACCTCCCGCCGCCATGTTTCCGCCCTTACCACCGCCGGCTGATTTTTTAATTTTCTCGGGTTTCTTAGGCTTTTTACTCTTCTTTTTACCGCTCTCCTCCACCAGCTTGGACATCTGTTCCTGAAGCGCTTTTAGCTGTTCAACAAAAACGATTAGTCAATAAATTATTGGTATTCGAAGGTGTGCCGATCAGATTTACCTCTCGCTCTAGGGCGACTAGCTTCTCCGTACGTTCGCCGTTCGAGTCGTCGCTTTCGGATGAACTTTCGGAACCGGAACTTGTTCCGCTTGTACTGCTGCCGTTCATGCCGACCAGTCCGCCTAGAGGTTCGTCCGGGATCTTCGCGTACCTGATAGAAAAATAAAGTGTTCAAAGTTTTAGTCGAATTTCTTACACATTTGTTTCTCCGATTTGGAGGGTTGGATAAAATTCAAGAAAATCATGGGGTTCGAGCCTCATTTTGTCGTAAAGAATTTCAGAAATATCCTCAATAGTTCATAAAAAAATCCGTCGATCGGAAGAAAATAGAATTTTTCATTATTGCAAGAATATTTGGGCCAAAGTTTAGTTTCTTTTCAGATTATTTACTCTATTTTTCTAATACATATCTTTACTAGAATTCGCATTTGTATTGGAAAAAAAGTTGCATGTTTCTCCGATAGAGGATCAAATATTCAAATTTGGTTCAGCGATCGACTAAATTTGTATTTTTCTACGTTTGGTGTGACTTTTATTAGCCGGATTGTGATTCTTGATGTAAAAATGTGGATAACGAGGGTCCAGCGGTGCTAAAATATCACAATTTTTTCGTACTTTATCCAATTGTCGTATTTTAATGTCTTCCGGATGATTTGAACCCGACTAGAGGTTCGTAAAGGAAGAAAATTGAGCCCGGATACAAACCTCATTTCAAAAACATCCTGAAGTTTTCTTGCCATGGCGACAACGTCGTGATCTGGAGGATTATACTTGTAGCAATTTGTGAATATAAGTCGTACGTCGCCTGCGAATTCTTGCGCCGTTTTATACTCTCTGGTATCCATCTTGTTCTGCGTAGGAAATTGAAGAATGTTTAGTTTTGTTTTGATGAAAATTTTGAATTTTGTTGTTGTTGTTGTTGTTCTTCTTACCTTCACAGTCCCAAGATCCATCGGTTTTTTAATGATCTCGTGATAATCGTGAAGACCAAGAAGTTCGGCATCCACAGGCTTATAGAATGGCCACGCGTAACCCTGCGGCATTATCAGTTTATATTATGATAAATCGTAGTTGTATCGATTGATATGAATAAATCAATAAATTGATAATGACTTCGATTCAACGATATCATTTTAGTTATTGTCACATAAAACCAATTACCGAATGTTTTTTTGAGAAGAGCTCTTTTAGTATTTCGTTACAGGATTTCAACGCTTCCGATAATTTTTCCTTAGATTTACCACCCGCGTGTTGAGGCTGTAATAAAAGACAACGAAACTGTTAACAACGATACGAAATATTCTACGATTTGAATCAAATATATTTTTCTTTTTTCTTTTCCAAGATCTCTTCGATTCCTTCAATTAATGTCAATACTTTAATTAACCCGTAATAATCACCCCAGGGTCAGTTTTCAATCGAATAATACGAGTAGTCAACGGGCAGAGTGTATAAATTCATTCTTTTATCCTTCGAAGCCCTGAATTATCAAGTTCAACCTTTGAAATGAATATACTCTCTGAAAGACACCGTGGAGAACAATTTTTTGATCAAAGTAGTATAACTCAAGATTATAGTTTTACATTTTTGCCGGAAAATATCGAAAATTGATAAAGTTATGAATTTCCGAGCAAAAAACCATGTTTTAACGAACACTTTCTTTACTCGAAATCCAGAAATATACAGTTTCACCAATCAGAGCATGTTTTTCAATGTTCAAATTATGAGGACGGGTTCAAAATTCCGATCGACTATGCGCTGAATGGCGTAGTACCGAATTTAAAGGGACCAAAAGGCATAATTTCTCATGAAAAGTACCGAAATAAGAGTTTTGCACGATTTTGCTAAATACTTGCGGGAAAAAACCGTGGAAAACGTTATTTCGCTTCTTTTCAATTCGGAATTACGGGCTTTCTGCTCATAGTCGTTTGGAATTTCGAGCCCGTCGCAAATTATGTCTCTGAATTTTTATACGAAAATATAAAGCCTCAATCAATCGCTCAAAGTTGACCCGGGTCAAATTGACCCGGTGTGACTATCATGATAGTGATTATTACTGATTAATCTGCATACTATTTGTGAAAAAGCAAAATCAATGGGGATATCGAAGAGACCTGAATAGGAATAAGAATAAACCTTAATATAATAATAATGATAAGACAACACAGATGAAACACGGCGTGCCTTAGTAGGACAAAACTTTGGGTATGTACCTGCTGGGCCATCGGCCCCATCAGGGGCATGTTGACCTGGTGGAACGGCACCAGGCCGTCTTCCGCTTGCCTTGTTGGCTGAAACAGCCCCATCATCAACCCTCTGTTAGTACGTTAATGCCATGATGATATGAATCACATAAACAACCACTCAAGGGAACGCACAATTATTACGTTTACCTTTACTTTCAGGGTCGTTGCGTATTTTCTTTCAATTTTGATATTTTTTTTTTTTAAGAATCTGTATTCGACAATATCGATAAGTCGAATTTTCTCTACCATAAAAATTGCTATCAAATTCAATTCCAATGATAATAACAATAATTTCTAATAAAGATGATTGGAATGCCGTAACGACCCTGCGGGCATTCATCCTCTCCGTTCGCTCTCTCAAAAAACGGTATAAAAATTGAAAACTATTTCCCGAGGAAACCGACTTACCTTCTTTATCTGTCTCCCGGACTCTCTCCGCGTCGATATTTTAGCGTTTTTCGAATCCAACGGCGGGTGATAGAGCGGTTCGAACGAATTAGCGGTCGGCGTTGTTGTATCAGCCTTTCTCTTCACTCCTTTCTTTACCTTGACTGGCTGCACGGGTGGCATAACCGTGGGCGCTGTCGGAACAGGCGGCGGCGGAGGTACGGCGGGTGCCGCCTGCGTCTCCATTGCAGGTTGCGCGTGGTACCCGCTAGAAGGGGGAACTACTTGTTGGGGTAATGAGTTGTGCGTCGCCATAGGCGGCACTCCTATGCTAGCCGGAGGGGCTATCGTCGTGGTGTTGGTGCTCCCAGGTACCGAGGTCGGCGCCTGAGTCCCGAGCGGGGGCATAGGGATGATGCCGGTCGTCCCTGCGGACGTGGCGGATGGCGTGAGGCTGTTGGGAACGCTCGAACTAACAGCGGCCGTTACCGAGGATGGTCGACCTCGTCCGGCGCCGACGACCGGAGGACCAACGGGACCCCCGGGTCCGACGACGCGTCCGGTTGCCTTTTTGCCCTTGGGGCCCTTCGGGAGCGGCGGTTCGAGCTCGACCTCTTCCTTCGGCATTTGCGCGACCTTGGGATTAATTGTTTTCGTTTAGATATGACGGTTCGAGTGGAAGAGAGCTCGCGACTCTCTACCTTTGTGAGGAACAATTTTTCCAGAGCTTGCGCCATTATCACGACGTCTTCTCCTGGCTTGTTGTACATGTAACAGTTTGTGAACATGGTATTGAAGTCCTGGATGCACTCTCTCCCGCTCCAATAGTAGTTGTTCTCCAACCGTTTCTTTATGGTACCGAGATCCATGGGTTGTTTTATCATTTTGTGATAATCCTGACGGTCAGAACATTCATCGAGTTAACAAATTATCAGTTACCCAGAATATTAATCAATTATCGTACTGGTAGATTCAGCTTCTTGGCATCTACAGGTTGTTGAAAAGGCCACGCAAATTGGTGTTTCCATACTGGTTTGAATACACCCTTCTGGAGGAATTGAAGCTGGTTCGTCACACGACCGGGTCGAGTGGGCGGCGGGACTACGGGTGGTTGTACCACCCCGTTTACTGGCTCGACGGGCGGTTCGTCTCTAGGAGGCGGTTCCTTCGGAGGAATAGCCGGTGCGCTTGAAGTTTTACCAGGTGCGCTTGTCTGTGATTTGAAGGGAAAAAAAATTCAAATTAAATAAACGTTGGCTGGACAATATCAAGCCGTTTCGGTCTCATGCAGTCCTATGGAACCTGATCAAACATACATATGGAAACACAATCAGACCACCAGCGAAAATGAAGAGACGAAGAGCGTGGAAAATAAAAATATCTTCTCCATAAGCTGAAAGGAAAGCGGTAAAATTTACATTATCGAATAGAACTAGATCCAAGCACGTAGTAAATGTTGGAGTAGCATCGTGCAATAACTACTGAAGATTAGATACAAATTTTATACCGAGAAGCGTAAGAAACTAAAGCGGATCTAATTTTAGTCGGCGTTAATCAGTTTGCTAATTTTCGGTTCGTTATTTGTTCAAAAATCAACAAACTCCTCGAACCAAGGGAGACTGGATATTGCGGGCAATTGATAGAGAGGAAGAATCAGATTCAGCGATAGAAGTACACAAACAATAAAAAGAAGACACAATTTTATCAAAATACGCATAATTTGTAATCTACTGTATATTTTTTGTTCTACTTTTGCTTTTTTTATGTTTTTTTGTAGTTGAAAAAAAAAACAACGACGCAGTTCATAATCTCACCTTGGGTATATTACACAGCCTCTCTCGCTCCTCCACATCTAACTGTAATTCATACATACGTACTATTCAGTCAAGCAGCACACAGATTTTTTTTTTTTTTTTATTTACACAATTTATAAGAGGCGTGTAATTTGATTAAAACAAGACATAACGGGGTAAAAATTATTACAATAATCATCGGCATCGACTGACCGCGTCAAAGACGATACAAAACAACGTTACGACACGATTACCTCAATTTCATTATATTAAATAAATTGATATTGACCGAAGCATTGTTGTTAGTGGCTTGAACGTGATCTTGCATTTGTTATTCAATAAGTAAATTATTTATATATATATATAAAAAACGTGAGACATGGAATGAAGAAAAAATAAATGTTAATTAATTTTGTACAACTAGAACAAATTCTACTTCCAAATATCAATAAATGATCAGAATGTGACGATAAGCTACTTGAAAAGCTAGCTTTTAGCGTTGTCGGAGAGAACGAAGTGTGAAATAGCGTAGAATCAAGCTGCGCCTTACATGGAGATTGATCAACGGTTGCGAACGAGACTAGCTAGACAGTATTTAAAAATATTAGGAAGCAGTATTTACCCATAAATAAATAAATAAATAAATAAATTTTGCCCGGCGATTGATCGTCGTGATGGTTAAACGGACTTTATTTACTCACCGAGTTATTCTGCGAGATAGTGTCCACCTGCTGCATCTTGACTTGGCTTCTGTAACAGAGAGAAGAATAATATACAGTTTTTAAGATATCTATCGACTCAGTGGTTCGACGAGGATAATATCAAAGTGAATTTACAAAATTTATCATCGCTACGCCACGACGAACCGTCCTGCCTCCGCCTCAACTAATTTTCTTTCTAATTTCAAGACTGTGTAAGATGCAATCAGAGATGGTATTAAGAATGTAACGCTTTGACGTCGTTGTTTTACCCACCTTTCCGACATATATTGTACATAAATGCTAAGCAGCAGGTAACTGCTTTACTTCGCCGCTCGAGGCTACGAGTCTTCATCAACAAAGTAGCTGGCAATTGCGATATACTCTTAACTGAGCATCGTAGCTCGCTAAAACGTCGATTGCGAGATGATTTGGCTGCGACCTGGACGAACGTCGGTGCCTCGGAGGCATAACACTAGGTACGCTCAAGCCTACCGAAACGACGGCGGCTCCGATCGTCAAACGTTGCGGCGACTGGCCGTACCTCCGGCCAAGACTTTCGACTCTACCAACATCTGACAACATAACAAGACCACTCCATTTTTTTCTTTCCTTCTCTCTCTCTTCGTCTACGTGGTAATCTCGGTTTTCACATGCGTTATATAACCTTGAAATTATTATTTATGCCGAGGAATCTAAATCCTCTCGGCGTTTTTAGGTAAAAGTAAACAGAGGTGATCGCGAACGTGGACGTGTTCGACTTTTACGACTAGTTTTGCGGGATAATAGTATCGTTAGAAGTTCGAATATCTGGTGACGTTATTATTATATTCTAGAAGATAATAAAATATACGCGACGAGTAACAAGGACGCACCGCATAATATCAGAGGCACACAGACACAGACAGACACTTGGTAGAGAGTCACGAGCTGTGGTTCAGGAGGGCAGGAACATGGAAGATAAACCGTAGGAATACGAGGACGAGGACGAGGGTGTTCGTCGACGAGTCGCGACACCGTGTGCAATCTGGTTACGCGTGTAGGAGTAAAAAGTCAAGTGATATCGGTGAAGAAACAGCGAACGAGGTAACGAACGAGACCAACTGAGTCCGTCCACCACTCTGTTCACTATTGGTTCGGTCGCTCGTCCTCGCTCGGCCTCGGCCTCGGTCGGTCGGTCGGTCTGGCGGGATCCGCGCCTAACCAAAACGATTCACAACGACGTCAGTGTCGGCAGCGAGTTTGAACGTAGAGTATTAATATTTCGAGGTTGTTTTCCAGTAATAATATGTATGAAATAGGTGTTAAAAAATGAATAAAATTAACGGTTATTTTATTTATCGCATATTTTCATTCAACATGGCGGTGTTGCCCGCTCGGGAAAGAAAGCTTCGAGGTCTATTGATATGTTTAGTTATTTGTACCCGATGCCGGGGGACACGCAACGATATTTGTATCACTAATCGACCGTGTGGCACTCGGGATTACGGAGAACCACCTACCTGATGATTGCCGACGGTTTTTCAATCTGAATTTTATCAAAAACACTAACACTACGCCTCGGAACTCGCTATACGCTTTCTCCCTGCTCGCTAGGCTTGGTGTTATGGCCGATCCGTTCCCCGCCGCCAGCCGCCAGCCGCTGATCAACGCTGCTGCTGCTGCTGCTCTGCGCCCACCCTCCGTCACCTCACTCGCACCAACATACGAAATAATGTCCGGGGGCAAACCACTCGCGTTTACTGAACGTCCGTTATTTTAACACCTCGCATTTAGATTTATTTTATTATATGTTATCAGTACCCTGCACCGTAGTCCCTCGACATTTTACTATGCCTCGAAAGAATCGGATGCTTTTCCGTGCCCATGATTATTTCGGATCCCTACAAACTAACGATCGCAGCACCAACAATGGCTACGCATTCTTCACAACGTACCGAATGGTCCGTTTCCGTCGTTCCCAGGAACCGTGGCTCGTCTCATCGCCTCTGAACTATACAATAAATCATTAAATTACGGGAAAAGGGTTTTTTTTCATCCTATTTTTCTTGTTTTCAATAAATATAACACACTCTGTGTACACCCTGACGATTTTATTATGTTACTTTTTCAATGTCATAAACTGGTGGCGTATAATTCCGCCGTTCCTTATCCACCCACAATGCATTTCAAGGATATGATCACAAAATCTATAATAATTGTATAAAACATTACATTTTTTTTCAAACTGTACCGAACCACTCGAAACAGATTCTTCGATGATTTTTTCACTGTTTCAACAACGTCTCGTAACGTCATATAATGAACGAACGATCTGACAAAATTTACACTATGAGATGACGTGTAACGTTTGTCCTACGCGTCGACGAGGCCCCGATGACAGTCAGTTCCGTTCGACGGTAAAATGGCGGAACGAGGAGAATATTAATTGTCCTAGATTCTCGATAGCAAACGAACTGATTCCTATTCACTTATGAGATCGCTATGGATTCTCCGTTATTGATGAATTTGAAAAAAAATATGAACGAAATAAAAGATAACCTCGAAACTACTAGATGAGAGAAATATAGCCGGATGCGTTTACGGGAGCTCCAGCCTCTTGCGACCATCGACGATATTCTCAGCCATGTTGAAAATGATGACGAAACAAAAATACTGTGGGCATCGAACATCGAACCGAGTTCAGTAACCTTCCACAATAGGCGGTTCGGTGCAACTCGAATATCAAACGATCGTCACGAATCAAATTTAGAATTATTTTCAATTGAATAAATCGAACTCGATGACTCGTTAGATTTTCAGGGGATTTATCGAAAATTCGACAATTACCGAATTAATTAGAGTTTCAATACTCGAAACCACTTATCTCATCTTCGTGGTAAACGATCATTACCTCGAGCCGTCCTTCGGCTTATTTAGGATTCAAATTGTCGATGCTTGTGATCGGTTTATGGGTTTCACTAATTATAGGTTCTCGACTTACTTTTGTTACAATTTTATGCTGTTTACCCTTCGGATTCTAAATAAAATTGTAAAACGATATTTCAAACGAATCGTCGAATCTTTTCCCAAATACCGTACTCTGATACTTAAATAATAAAAATTAGCGCATATTCGAATCATTTCCGGATTCAAACGGCCTCAAAGAAAAATCTAGCTAAAATCAATGATTGATAAAACGATTTAGAACGATTCGTATTCAAGCGCTTCTCGCCTATGGCTGAATTTTTGTTAATTAATACTGTTTCGTGCTTTGAAAATTATGGCGGGAAAATGAATATCTGAACGATTCCGATTTTTTAGATCCTGTAGAAAGCAAGACTGTCAACAATCTGAAATGACTGTGTCAATAAAAATCCTCCAACAGGCTAATAAATGCGATAACTTCCACAACCGTTTATGTTTCAATGAAATTTGGTGTCCGTTTCCGGGGCGCCGAATGTATTCTGCAAAAAAATTGACGACCTTTTTGAAAAGGTTTTTAGTCTGATTTTACACGTTTATACCTTTTTTTTTCGTATCGTGACGATTTTAAGCATACAATCGTCGAATAGAATGCATAAATTTTTCCTATATTGTATCAAAATGAGCTAAATAATTCCCCAAACTTCTTCAAACGCTGAGCACAATTTTGCGCACGTTAATGCTCCGGAAAGGGGATAGTTGCTGATTGATATCGTGTCCTCGATGTAGTCCGGGTTGACCTGGAAATGATTTTTTAGAAGAATGAATTGAGTCAGTCCATGAATGTGTTACGATTATGTAACAACTGTGAGGACATACTTGACCGTGAGCCATGGCTCCTACAACTACGGCGATCGGTTCGTTTTTGGGAACGAATTCCCTCGGATTCTGGACCTTCTTGGCGCTGAAGGACATGGCGAGTTTCTGACAACCGACCGGGAGATGATCAGTGACCGGATTCTTGATGACTTTGAGCAATTTCATTGGTCCGTCCGAAGCTCTGACGTTGAATTTGTGCAGAAGTTGGACTAGGAAGATAAAAAATTAACGATAATCATCGATATGACGGGAAAAGGGCGAAGGTTTTGTCGCAATGTTTACCCATAAGGCCGGCGAACCTCTTGAAAGTTCTCGGTATCCTCGTCTGCGGATTAACTTCTATGAGAACATTTTTTTCCGTGTGGATATACACTTGTAGTAATCCGGCTCTGTTCAAGGGACTGTCCATCAGCATCAAGAGACACTGGTGGGCTATGTCAGGCCTGCAACTTCCAGGGTCTCGATTGTTCTTCTTCAACATGTTGGCGTGATCGTCGCAGTTGAGTAACTCGAAGCTGTTTCCTACCTGTGATGATTTTTATATTAATAAAGAAAACAAATTAGATAACAAGAATGCAATTTTGTTTTTTCCTCTCTTGTTTTGAGACTTGATTCCTTTGTTTATAAATTTGTTTATAGAAGATATAAATAATAGTAAATGTAGAAATTTATAACCTTACCTTGACAGATTCTAGTTGAGCACCATCGAGTATAATAATCAGACGTTTTTCTTGATTTTTGATATGAGCTATCTGGAGATGTTTCGGTAACGGGTCGAATTCGAATTCATCCTTTTCGTCGTTTTTCCTTTTCTTTCCCATTTTCGTTTCTATTGTTTACTTGGCTGAAGTTTTCAACGAAATTCTAACCTCTAAATAATACGTATTACGTCGCGAAAGCTGAGGATAAACGGATAAACCAAAAACGGGAAACGACCACGTGTCCGCGGTGCGACGACAAACTCTTTCTGGCGGAGGGCCGCGTAAAACATCTGAATTATCGACAAATTCGAAAAGGAATCTTCGTTATCGACAGATAAAAGAAGGCTCATAGAAGAAGCCACCGATATATTTTATAGAGATCAGTGATAGCGCAAACATTTTCATGATTTGATTATTATTTCATCATCTTTTGTTTATTATTCAACATAAATTCGAAGGTGTTGGAGTGTTTTTTTGTCTACGATATGTACACAAATAATGATAATAATAATAATAATAATAATAATAATAACAATAATAATATAATAATATTGATAATAATAAAAATAATAGTAGTATAGTAATAATAATAATAATATTGATCACAACGATGGGTAAAGGGAATTAATTCAATTTGAATCCGTATAGTAAAGAGCGCGAATCCGGGATAAAACAAAACACGAGGGTTTGGTTGGACCGTTGCACCACGTGCACCCTGTCGGTCTCTAACAGTCTCGTGTGTCAATTGTCATTTGTCGCATTCGCGAAGCGGTCCTCGTCGCGGAGAGTCGTTTGGCTGCGTTATGTGTCTATTTGAGTAATTTATTACAACAATTTGGTATTACTGTGTGAATATTGTGTATCGCAAAGTTTCATGTGATTCAAAATCGTGAGTTTAGTGCAGAATTCGACGCATAAATCAGCTTTGAAAAGTTTCTGGAATGTAAACAAATGACAGTCTTCGATCTTAGGACCGACAGTCATCAACATTTAACGATAATAAATATGATATGAGTCTCATACGATCAAAAATCTTCATAAAAGCTGCAGATAATGTAGATTCGAGGTATGTTATTTGTTGTTAAATAATCAGCGATTCATATCGAAAACATTTGACAAAAAAGAAAAAAAAATGAACGTAGAGATATGAAAGTATTCGAGAATTTCGTCCCTCATCGCAATGTACGGAGGTTATATCGAAAACAAAAGTGTATCGCGCGGGGAATTAGGATGAGTGCAGAAACAATTGAACATCGGCTAACGCGTATCGATATATGCCTGTGAATTAATCGCGTTTCGTATGTTTTTAACTTCGACACAAAGTATTTTCTCATTTTGTTGTTTATTGTTATTGTAAATGCGGTCTATAAAGTTACAAAATACCGAGTCTGTGTGCATAAAGGAACGTAAGAGGTTATCGAAAACAAAAGAGCATCGCGCGGGGGAATTAGGATGAGTGCAGAAACAATTATTGAACATCGGCTAACGCGTATCGATAGGTATATGCCTGTGAATTAATCGCGTTTCGTTTGTTTATAACTTCGACACAGAGTGTTTTCTCATTTTGTTGTTCATTGTTGTTGTTAATGCGGTCTGTGTGAGTCTGTGTGCATAAATCGGGACTAAACGCGACGATCCTTCGGATTAACTTAACTTCTTCATCAAAGTGATGAAATACTGTCACACAGAGAATCGGCATCCATCAATATACAAAAATCAACTCTCCATGCAGTTTTCTACGGCGTCGGTAAGTCTCGCATGAATTTTCATCAATTATTATTATTATTATTATCTTTAAATCATTTTAAAAAAAAACACTCATTTTACATCCTGCGATCTTAATTATTCTGGATTTTTTTTCTGGATATTTAACGTAAAAATTGTATGTAAATGAAATTGTTTCTGCGATTGTACCGTCGATCGGTATAAGCCGCTCTATGACATCACGATCGTTTTTTTTTTTATCGTTCGGTCGTTAAGTAAGAGCGCAACAAAAACAGTAGACAGGCTGAAATTAGCCTGCCTGTTCGCCTCCGCGGGTTTCTTTACTTTAGTTTCCATTAATTTCCTTTACGTTTCGTTCCATTTCATCGGTCTCTAGTCCCCGTTGAAATTTGATAAAAACGAAACGTGGTATACGATATTGTATCAATAAATAAGAAGAAAAAAAAAACAACGAAAGCAGCAGACGCCAATAAATCACCTCGCTAGCGTATCAGTGCATTCAGTGTATCAGCCACTGCTCCAATAATAATGGCGTTGGCTCTTGGAATGTGCGAAACACCCGGCTGCAAGGCGGTAGCCAGCCTACAATGCCCGACTTGTTTAAAAATCGGTATACAAGGATCATATTTCTGCTCCCAGGTACGTGAACGCCTCAAACTTATTTAAATCACTCTCACCTCTCTCTCTCTCTCTTTCGGTCTCAGTTTTATTTATAGGTTAGGAATCTTTACCTAATTTTAGACCATTTTTATCACCTCATTAATGTATTTTATCTTCTTTTCTTCAATTTTAGATCATTAAAATTATCATTAGATTCGAATTTATCGAACCAGACGAACTAAATAATTCATTTTTGGACCCTACAAAGGCGAAATTCTTTCTGTATTCAAGCGTGAAGACCTTGGAGAGACGATGTTCTGAATAAACTGATCAAAAAAAAAATTATGATTCATCTCTTGCCATTTTTTCTGTCATTAATTGATCCGAAAGAAAAATAAACTGATTATACCATATTTTTATCTTTTATTCAAGGATTGTTTCAAAGGAAGCTGGAAAACTCACAAAGTTATCCACCAATTGGCCAGTAAGTGACATCACGATCATTCTAGGCCAATTTTTCGTCGTCAGATTCATTAATCGATGCATTAAACGACTTTGCAGAGGGTGAAAACGACAATAAATCGTCCGACGAGTACAATCCCTGGCCGTCTTATCCTTTCACCGGTAAATTACGTCCATGGAGAAGAGAGCCGAGACGAGAGGTTCCGGCTTCTATCGGTAGACCAGACTACGCGGACCATCCAACAGGGGTTCCGCTCAGTGAGCAAGCCGTCAGAGGCTCTGCTCAGATCAAAGTCCTCGACGACGATGAGATTGAGGGAATGCGGGTCGCCTGCAAGCTCGGAAGGGAGGTGCTAGACGAGGCGGCCAGAGTCTGCGACGTCGGAGTGACCACCGCTGAGATTGACAGGGCGGTGCACGAGGCATGCATAGAGAGGGACTGCTACCCCTCTCCGATGAATTATTACCAGTTTCCGGCGAGCTGTTGCACTTCTGTGAACGAGGTCATATGCCACGGTATCCCGGACACGAGGCCGCTTGAGGACGGGGATATTTGCAACGTCGACGTCACCGTCTACCATAACGGATTCCACGGAGATCTTAACGAGACGTTTTTGGTGGGTAACGTCAAGCCGGAGATAAAGAAACTGGTCGAAGTCACCTACGAGTGTCTCACCAAGGCTATAGAGATAGTGAAACCTGGTGAAAAGTATCGGGAAATCGGTAACGTGATTCAGAAACACGCCCAGGCCCATGGCTTGAGCGTCGTAAGGAGCTACTGCGGCCATGGGATCCATCGCCTCTTCCACACGGCGCCTAACGTGCCGCATTACGCCAGTGAGTTTGAGAAAAGTCGATAGATTCGACTGCGAGATCTTTGTCTTGATCCTTTCGTCGTTAAATTTGCAGAAAACAAGGCGGTCGGGGTGATGAAGGTGGGACACAGTTTCACCATTGAGCCGATGATATCTCAAGGAAGCTGGAGGGACGAAATGTGGCCCGATAACTGGACCGCGGTAACGACAAACGGTCTGTGGTCAGCGCAGTTCGAACAGACTCTGTTAGTCACCGATACTGGATGCGATATACTGACCAAACGTCTGGTCAATAACGGACAGCCCCACTTTTTGGACAATATATAGTAGGGTCTTACGATTTTATCATTTTTTAAAAATGAAATGACAGGGGGGCGGCGGGAGGGGGAATCGTACAACGACGAATGTGAAAGATGGGAGTTTGATACGCTACCATAGTTGTTGGTGCAGTTTAGAAGGTATTTTAGGGTATCTCGAATACGTAGATTATGATTCAAAGAAGAAAATAAAGTAACAGAAATTTGGAGGAATTTGAATTCTATTGATCAATTAAGGCCGTTTTTTTGACGGTTTGGATTCTCGCCCTGATCTTATTCTCATCTGGGTAGTAGATGGATTTTTTTTTCGCCGATTGCCGATGTTCAGAGTTTAATTGAACGTCGAATCCGAGTTTTTGTCGATTTAAACGACCTTATTCTATTTATAGAAGAGAAAACAGCGGATTATTTTATAATCTTATCACCCATGGGTCAGCGGAGTCGATGTATTTTCATTCTCAATAACAGGAAATTTGTGAACAACAGAATCGCGCATGGTTCGAAATAAATTATCGTTTGAATTCTCCAAACCACTCAGAATTGTTTCTTCAAACCCACGAATTGAATAATTGATCGAAATCTTTCTTTCCATCGCCTCATTACGCAGCTTGTATAAAAAATGGGCGTGAGAATAGAATCGTTAACATGTAGAATCGTTTATTTTATAACAAACATACAATAAATAATAAAATAAATATAACAAATAAATAAATAATTAATTAACCGTAATTATATGTAGATTAGGTCGAAAATCAGTACGTGAAAAACAGCAAACTTGAGTTTCGATCTCCTTATGGGTCAAAGATCGATTTAAAAAAAACATAGAATTACACTTTTGGTGGGTATTAATTTTTTTTTAGGGTAGACGAGATATTGGGTGATAAAATGAACTATTCAAGCAGGTTTTCAATTCCCTCTTTCGCTCTGAGTCTTTCCTCAACAATTAGGTACACGTGGTATAAGTATTCGCCGATCCCTCGTCAATTCTCATCACTTGTTTTTTGGCCCGAGTCGAGACCCGAAGTCAGAGTTCTGATGTCTCTGCGGGTTCTCCGCGTTGTCGTCAGCCGCCGATTCCTCGCTCTCTTCGTATTCGTACTCTGCGTCCGCCCTGGCTGGTCTCTGGTCGAGGTCTTCGCTGTAGTCCTCAAGGTCCGGCACCATGATCCTCATTGGCCTCTTGTCCTCCGTCTCCCTCTCTCTATCCTGGTCGCGTTCCTCGTTTTTCTGTCTATTGACGTACCTGGGATGCTGCTGCTGGTACCTCGACTCGTCGAGCTCTACATCCTCGTACCGATCGTCCTTATGGTTCAAAGGCATGCCTGCGGCGTGCTGCTGCTTCCGCAGGTGGTCTATCAGCTGGCTATTCACGTTCCCAGCTGCCGCCAAGGCGGCCAACTTCTCCGCCGCATCGCGGCTCGGCAGTGTCGTGTAGAACTGACTGGACAGGCTCCCGTCATTTCCGACCTGAGTGAAGTAGGTCGACTGACCATTGCGGTTCGAGGTCTCTTCGTACTCTATGTTGTTCTCGGACTGCGGATTGTCTGGAGAGTCCTGACGCTGCGACGTCTTCTTCGCCAACGTCTCTGGTTCGAGACTGTAATCTGCAGTGACACGCCCAGATGCGTAATCCTGACCGACGAATATCTGCTGCTGCTGTTGTTGTTGTTGTTGTTGTTGTTGTCTCTGCTGTTGAAGTTTTTTGTTTGACTGTTCGTCATAATTGAACGACTGCATTTGCGGTTGAGAGAACTGTGCGTCTACGTTAGACTGGAAGATCTGATCAAGCTGCTGCTGGATCGCATGCTGCTGCTGTTGTTGTCCGGATTGATACTGGTCGCCAAACTGCTGTGGAAAACTGTTGAACAAATCGTACAATTGGTTCGCGGACAGCGGTGGTCCGGCGGCAGCCGGATGTCCCACGTGAAGCTCAGGGCTCTGCTGCTCTATCACAGAACTCGGTTGAGCCTGTATAGCAGATGCCGGAAACGCGACGTGAAGCGAACTGTGAAGATTCGTCTGCATCGGCGCGTTTCCCTGGCCGAAATCGATGCTCGTACCGATCAGCCCGGTGTTCGAAGGGTTCGAGGGACGGTTGAAGACGTCGCTCTGCCCGCCGGTTGACAACCTGGTCACGTCGAATTCCGGGGTGTAAAACGTCGGCTGGATGGTCCGATAGTCTTGTGGTCCGATTTCGTTCGTCTCTGTGACTTCGTAACGATGAAGTGTAGGCGCTGGACTGGTCGGTCCCGTCGTTATCCTGTGCGGCGTGCTGGTCCCCTGGGTACCAAAGACGTAGTTAGTGGCCTGGGACTGTTGACCACCGCCGAAATTCTGCTGCCCCGAATACTCCTGGTTCGATGGATAGCCTGGAGACGGTAGATTGTACGGTTTATCCGCCGGGCTTAGATTCGGAGCTGGAATAGTGTGGATCGGACCCTTGTCGTCGTCGATCGGTCCTCGGTTCGGTATCGAAGGGACGGAGTGCTCTGGTCTGTATTCGGCCGGTTTGTTCATCGAGTGGAACTCCTTCACCGGACCACGTTGCGGAAGCGAACCTTGGTTCGGAACTGGACCCATCAGCTGACTCTTCCAGGATGGAAGAGGCGCGAACATCGGGGGACGACGAGCCCTGCGATCAACAGAGAAAGACCGACTTTTCTTTATCTTAATCGGGAAAAAAAGTGCAAGACTGAGCAAGCTGATGGTGAATGTAGACCACAACGGGTCTGGTCAGTGGGACCCACTAGTCGGTCGTTTTAGAGAAACAATTAGCATCGTCGTGTGAATATGTCGAATGTGAAGAAGAAGAACGTTTCGGACGAAACATCGAGTGAATGCCGATTGTTTCCTCCACAACGATTGAGTAGTGGGTTCGACCGCCTTGAATAGTCGAAGTCCAAAACACAGTAGTGTATGAATTTTGTTAAGAAGTATCGGTCACAGAGAGCCGGCTATTTCTTTTCGAATGCTGTTTCGTGTTCCGAAAAGCATGTCGTACAGCCCAAGGCGAGAGAACCAGATTTGAACCTCGACGAATTCACGTACATGAAAAAATCGACAACCATTCGTGATCAATGCTTCTTGTAGTTGCAGTGTGACGAGGTCATCATGATCCGTGTCTTGCATCTGCTGATCGTTATAAGCTTGTCAAGTGATAGATAATAGAAAATAACTCACGGATTAGAGGGCGGTGGGTATCTGAAGTTCGTGGGCTTGTGCTGCATGGGTCGATTGTGTTTATACCCGTTCGGTCCCATGTTCATGTGCACCGAGTTCCCCATGGACACCCTCGGCCCCATCGGCCAGGACTTCTTGTATATTTGAGGCTGCGGTTGTTGAGGATGTCTGAACTTGTATCTAGCCATAGTCGTAGACCACAGCGAGGCGCAAACGCCGGCTGCCAGGAGCCACCGGACCCAATTTATCGCCTGAAAGTTGTTGGTCAGTGTAACTGGGTTATCGACAAAGAATGTACCGCGTTTGATCGGAATCTAGCATCATCGGACAGGTTCTCAATTGGAAAGCCCCCCACCCCCTCCCCTGCATGCATGTAGGTACGCGTTACGCGCGGATAGAGGAAGCTAGTTACGAGCCAGGGGAATGAGGTTCTACGATTAGAGAAAAGTGGAGAATTTCTCTGTGCCCGATCTGTGGCCTTCCGTGAAAAACTAGCTTTGACCATAGGTGCAATTACCGATGCCTCTTGAACACACGCGACTGTATGATAAGTTTTCGATCATGGCCTCGATACCCCGTCACCAAACGGATCACAGCTTTCATTTGCGATGCAGTATGAAGAGATACGATGGACAGTTGTTTTTTTTTTCACGTTGATCATCACCGCTTACCTTTCGGGGTCAAAGATACTCGCTTCTATGTACATGCATTGATCACGTCACGGTTTTGAATAAACGGTAAAGAGTACAAACGCCTCATTATTAATAAAACGAGGACTGTCACATGGGTGACAGTTATTTTCGGTCGATCATTCATTACTATTCATAACATGACTGATTATCTTGAGACTTTGGTATCGATGGCACACTGTCCTACTATCACAAGGTTGGAGTTGTGATACGATTGCAAGGAACGAGAAAACTTTTCATCCTTTCCGCATCAATGAACGCGATTGTTTTTTTTTACATTGTTAATTAAAGTGCAAGTGACGATCGTCGAATGGATGAGGAAGGAAGAAAAGAAAAGCAAAAATTGGAGTAATTACCTTCATAGCTGAAGCTAAAGCGGGCGACCTTGAGGCGATGAGGTTGAACTTGAACCGATGTGACGAGGAAGACCTTTGTTCTTTCAGAATAACGCGTTAATTGATCGTATATTGGTCAAGTTTTTGACAACGTTTTGGAGAAGGTATCGAGTGTGTCTTGAAACCCGACGTGAATGAACGTCGAGAAAGCAGTGAGCGTTCTGTCCGCAATTAGGTCATTGTCCTGCATTTATACTCCTTCTCCTTTTTACGCGTTTGTCCAATGCTCGTTTCTCATTCGCTGCTTAACTTTGGAATACGATTATCATCGCTGTGCGGGCAATACCTACGCTTCAGGACTTGATGCCACGCGTGGTGGATCTGAGCGATAGCCTAGACTCTGGACGACCTCGACTTTTTGCGAAATATTTTTTTTTGTAACGATATCGTTAACTGTCTTATCAGATTCTCATCCGCTTATCTATGATCACTAAAATTCTCGAATCGTGGGAATTTCCGGGGCATCTAAAAGTACATTCTTTTTTTCTCATTTCTAGATCGTCAAGTTTTTCATTACAAAAATTATGACAAATCAACATTTTTAAACGTTGTTCATAATATGAAAGAAAAAAACGTTCATGTAGCTTCGATTATGAAAAAATAAAGTTGATTTTGGAAGGTTTGAATGACATTTGGGTATTTTTTTTTATAAATATGGGACATATTTAGTGAAATTTTGAGGCGCTCAAAGAAATATTCGATGGGCAATCTTGTGACGACTGAAATAAAAAACTTTATCGTATATAAAAAATATATAATCGGGATCTGCTAAATCACCTGCTACCAGTTACTCGTATATTCTGGGTCACTGGATCAACGGATCCCGGTGACAGCGTAGAGAAGAATATGGAGAGAAACCACACCGGACGAACATGGAGCCAATCGGAAGCGAAGAAAGAAAATAACAACATATATATCCTAGACATATGTGTATATATGTAGATGGAATAAATTGAAGCTGGCACGTTTAATTTCGGCCAAAACTAAAAGGCCTGATGTTTTATCTAATCTCGTTTCTCTATTTTACATTTTTTGTGTTCATTTTACTCCAAGAAAAGTCTAATTTCGTCATCATGTGTAAAATACTTGCTTTTGTTGTCGTCGTTGTTCAATTTCGTTGCTGTTTAATTGAAGGGTTAACGAATACTGACCCACCTTTAGTTTTGTTTGCCGTTTACAAGTCGAGTTTGTTGAACTCACGACAGAGATGATCGCAAGCAAAGATTGCGTTCCGATTCAGGATTCTTAGCTCTCTCTCTGTTCAGACGGTGACTGATCTTCAACAGTATTTACCCAAGTGTACTTTTTAGGTTGACCCAAAGATAAAAAATTCTTCGGATTCCTTAACGACAGTTATTTCCACTTCTGTGGTCGTTGCAGTGGTTATATTCATGAGAAAACAAAAAGATACCTATTGTCACCCAGAACAAATTCCTCGATACTTTCTTCTATTTTGGAAAAAAAAAACTGATGTTCTATATTTTGCGTCAATAACTTCCGAAGAACCGATGCGATGATCTTATCTCAATGCGACAAATGTCTTCATTTACTGAGAAAATAAAATGTCAGAAAACACTTGACATTCCAATAATTACAGGTATAAATGTGTATCATAGAAAAATGACAAATTTACTATCAAAAGAGTGAAAAGTTATCATTGTAATGTTTCTGTAATTTCCTGCGCTTCAGAGTGGAAAACTGATCCTCTTCTTCTTTCTCTCACAGTCAGTTTTTTTTAGACAATGTCCTAGTAAGATTTTCAACCGGGTTTCAAAATTGCTTGTTCCTTTTTTTCGGAGGTAAAGATTCTTTTTGACAGTGGTGAGGATAGGGGATGAGCACTTGTTTCATAGTTTATAGTACAAACGGTTATTTCCTTTTTTTTTTATCACAAAATAATAATGCTATTAGTAATTACAATATTTTTATACACTAGAATAATAATAATAGTAATTATAATAATACATAAGTTACGATTAAGAGTCTATTGTTAAAAGTTGATTTCCGTTTGGTTTAATTAACAACTCGTGAATGAATTAATTTGAATCGATAATCGGTTTGATACTAAATTTGCAAAATCTTAATGTTTTTTTCTCTGTCGCACAAAAAAGCTGAATAATGAATAATCATAATTTTTTTTACCATTCACTAGAATATCAAATTTTGTTCCTTATTTTTTGTTTTGGTTTTCAAATATACTATTCTTTACACGATCAAATCGTTCGGTTTTCATAACCTAATGAAGAACAACGTGATAAATACACTTATACAGTGAATTTGTTTTGTAGCAGCTCGTCTCTTTGTTTCACATCTTGTCAAAATTAAAACTAATGCATGTTTAATCCGAGACGGGAGATCTCAGTCATTCTCTCAGTAGTTATGGTAACCGTTCACCGCTTGGTACTTCATGGTCCCATCAGCATGGAAAGTTGGATAGTAAGCGTAAGACACTACCACTGAAACAATAACGAAAGTACATGTAATAACGTTACAACAATCTTCACTCTCAATTCATTCACTGTAATTATCGTGGACTTGAAAAGTAAGACTAATTAGATCTGCCATCGAATAATGAAACACGCGTTGTGTGGCTACTTCGTAACAATAGAAGTTGAAAAATCAATTTTTCAACTGTAGTCTTTATCTGTAAAATCTTTGACTTTTTTTTGGTGAGATTCAAAATCACAAACTTGAGGTCGAAACGTTGGCACCCCAATAAAAAAAAAAAAGAAAAGGAAAGCGTCCCAAAAATGTTTCGTCTTTGAGGAAATGAGTTTGATACATTTTTTATATCCTGTAAAGTCTGGGGTCAGTCAGGCGGAACCCTGGTCTCGGAATGATCCTGACACCGAAGGGAAATCCGGACCTGCTCCTCCTCTTCAACGCCCCATACGAATTATGGGAGATTCCGAAATCCTGAAGATGATTGCTCGTCGGAGGAAGGTAGAACGCTGGTTCACTCGGATTTTGCTGCAACGGTATTTCAACGGACTTTATAAACGAGACGTCCGTGTTTCCCAAGGACTTGAAATTGCGGTGATCATTTCCGTCGAACGAGAAGTGAACGTTCTCGAATGGATTTTCAAAGTTCACATTCTGGTTCTTCGACTGGTCAAGGGAATGACTGTCAGGACCATGGTCATCCTGGTGGTGAACGTCCTTCACAGGACCAGGACGCTCTTCTACCCCCTTGGAACTAGATACTCCTCCGGTTATTTTTTTGACCAGATCTCCGAGTCCTGAGTCTTTCTGGTTCCCTCCAAAGCTTTCGGCGAGAATCGAGGAGAGGTCAGGTTTCCTCGGCGATATATCTAATCCGGTTGATGAAACGTCTCCGTAGTTATTGTACGACTGATGATGGACGGCTTCTTGTGCAGGTTTTATTATCAGTAGACCAGGGTGATCAGCGTCTGTAAACGTCGGTCTGTCAGTCACGTCATGAATTAATTATCAATCATCGTCAACTATGAGACATGTTTTACTACTAATCGGACCGGTGAAATTTTAGTCAGGGTAATCCTAGAACAGAAGAGAATTTTTGTTTTCCCAAGAAGTGATTTGTGATTGGAGAGAGTCTAATCGTCTTCTTTCAGCTTTTGAAATTATAGTAATCAACGTTAATATGTATACTCAAGATTTATAATATGAGAAAGAGAATAACTGTTTTTTTTTTTTTGCACACTCTTTCAAGATGTTATGTCGAATCTTACATTAGTGATCATTTCTGACTCTGAGAAGAGACCTTCTTTCTTTTTTTCTCGTCTTGTTCTTAAGTTTTAGAAAGTTTGAGTTTGTAATTTACATCCTGGTTCGTTTGGCGCGAGTAGAAGGATATTTTTCGATCGGGTGATGCGTTCATTCGCGTACATTAGGTAACACTTACGAATAACTAGATTTTTTCATTTATTTATTACTCTGTCAAAGATGTGGAGAAATTACGAAATGAATTAGATATGGAATCAAAAAAACTCGACAATATCTAATCCTCGTATAATGGCTGGATTATGTGATAACTGAATATCAATTCCTAATTTAATTGGTTATCAGCCAACCGTGAAGTGATATATATTATTTTTACTGATGATTACATTATTTGTAGATAATTTTTTCTCAACGTTACGATATTCAATATCGTATTTGAATTTCGTGAATCTACTTTATATGAATTTTAACGGTAATTCAATGATTTGAAAAATTAGCGATGTTCTATTTTTTATTCTAATTTTTTTTTTCGCTCTATTATCCCAACTGTCTACGTGTCAAGTTAATTTGCAGTGAGAAAGTGACATTCTCTTCGTGTTTATCAGACTTTTTTTTTCAAACCCAGTTACTTAGGCGTCGATTTTTTTGGCTCAGGAAATGTCACGCGTTTCTTTTTTATTTTAAATATCTGACCAGTGAAGATCGTCAAATCTCTCTCCGTAGTCAAAGTGTCTAGAATAAATCTCTAATTAGATATTCTATATCCATCCGAATTTCGATTCTCTCTATATTCTTAGCTCCTTTCATAACAAATATTCTCTCACTTTATGTCATGATCCTAACTACTTTTTGATTGCGCGGATAAATCTGCCTACGGATATATTCGAAATTGACGAAAGTCGATTCACGATTCCCTCAATCACTCTAAAAAAATACATTCGACTAGACTCCGAGACTTCAAAGCCTTCAAAAAACCTCATGGGACTTAAAAATGGTATCTGCCATAAAAAGACTTTATAAGGCAGCCAATCGTAGCACTTATTTATAAATATTTTGACGGAAATTTCCAAGACTCGATGAAATTTCACTAAACTTGACAAAAATTCATAAAACTTCGTCGAAGAAAAAACAGTGATTGTGTTACTCCAAGGAATAGATTGTATTGGCCCCTCGAAATTGTCCAATTATCAAACTCCAATTTGAGTAAATACGAACCGTCAGATGGCGCCGCGTACGCAGAGTGTCCGTACGAATCTGTTCCTCCAGCGTATCCTCCAGCATGAGCGTAGGCGCTGGGCGGAGGTCCTCCGTAGGAATCGTGACCTTTTGTCGAAAGAAAAATCGATCGTTAAAAATCGTATCGATTGACGAATATAACCACGGCGGGAGGGGGGTGATTCTACTCAACCTGATGGTCCGTGGACCGGAGGTGCTTCGTAGACGTACGAGTCGCTGGTTTTTTTAGGCGGTGTCAGAACCGCACTGGCCGCTATGTGGCGTCCGAGAGTCGATATCGCCTCACCTTTCGCACTGATTATGCTACCTTTCGTCGATATCACTATACCACCTCCCTTTATCAGTTTCCCCTTGAGCGCAATGACGCCACCACCGATCGCCTTCAGTGCTTGGAACAGAGTGTTCAATATGGCCTTTTTGAAGGACCATATGTCGAAATGCGTCTCGTCGTACTGTGGGGAAAATATCAATTTGTAATTGTGGGAGAGAAGATTTCTATAGATATACAGGGTGAGTTTTCTCCGAGTCCGGATGAGGGCAGGGCTTACCAGACCAGACTAGGTATCGATGGTTTGATGCAGTACCGAATTAAGGGGGCTAAGGGGCTGTAGACCTAGGATCTCGTCCTCGATTCCCAGTTTTTCGTACAAAAAATGTGAAAGAAGGGGAAAATTTCGCGGTTATATTCATATTATTGTGAAAACTTTCATGAGAGAGGATCGTTGGAGAGGCATTAAGTCACTCTGAATCTTAATCCGACAGTAGCTTGATGTGAAGAGTTAGATTTTGATAAAATTGTGACAGCGAGGGGCGGAGCATCGGCAGTGATGAGCTCCTCCCCCTTCGAGACGCGGAGAAAACTCACTCTGTATATTCTCTCGTCGGTTGACCTGAATCGAGATTATCATACCGGATATTAGAACCACGCCGTGAAGAAAACGTTCTTATATCACTTGATTGATTTATTTTATTTTATAAACGTTATACATATATTTACAGACGAGTTGTTATTGGATAATTTCAACATCGATTAATTGACAGATACGTGGAATGAGAAAGTGATCAGGAAAATTATAATGAGAGTTAAAATACTATTTTCGTGGTCTTGTTACTTAATTATCGTTTTAAGACCATTATAATAATGGCGAATGATATATCATAAATTTTATGTTTCTCTTTTTTGGTCACTTTATATTCAACGAAATTCAATATTAAATAAGAATATAAATAGTTTTCTTTGTATATAAATTAACGAGATTCTATTGACGTTCCTGAAACTCGAACTGTGATAAAGTTGCATAGAAATATTGTGTAATAAAGTTGTTTCAACGAAAAATGAAAGAAGACAAAATTTCACCAAACTTTGTTAAAAAAAAAAAGGTAAAAGCAAAAGAAGTCAGTCTACGGCGTTAATTGTCGTCATTATATGTACAATGTACTCACGTTGTGTACCGGTGGTCCGTATTCTACGGATTCGTACTGATGTCCTTTGCTGCTACTGTCGCTGCTACCGCTGCTCGAACCGCTCGATGCTTCGGCAACTTTGCCAAGAATTGCGCTACCTATTCCGGCCAAAAATCCTCCGGATCCACCGCCACCTGACCTTTTCCATCTTCTTACATTTGACACTTCTGATGATGATTCGTTTTCTAACGATTCAACTCGAGCTCCTGATTCTGATCTTTGGAAGATCTGAGGGTCTGCGGAGAGCGAAGCCGAATGAACTAAGACGCAGCATCCCAGTAGGGCGAATGTTGCGAGCTGAAAAATAAGATTAGATTAGATTAGCAATGATGCAAATTATTATTATTGTTTTTTCTTTAGTCGAAATTGATTAAGAAGTTCAATTTACATGACAGCATAGTTTTTGTAGAGAATAAAGGAAATGAAAAGTTGATGCGATCTTCAGCATGAAGTGAATAAACGACAAAGGAGGTCAGAAACTGGGCCTATGGGTTCACCTTCCTTCTTTGCTTTGCATTAATCGTGTTTTTTTTCTAGTAAGATTCTCAACTTGACGAGGATATATAATTTTCTATGCAGTCTGAAGTTGGCTGGAATCGAGAAAGAAGCGTTCAGACAGTTTATTTTTTTCAACACCTGATTCGAAAGTATGATTTGCGAAGCAGTGCGGGAAGCAGGTGTTACAAAATATACTATTATCAACGATTTTAGCCAACTTCAGACTGTGAAATGACTGTGTTATGAGTTCACCCTGTATGTGGGAGTAGTTGTTGAGCGTTGATCTTTATCAGCGCGTATAGGAAGAAACAATTAAATTCGTATTTCACGCGATATCATTTCCGCAAACGTTGCAGAAAATTTGCACGACGATTTGAGATGTGTGATATCCACATTTACTGCGTCAAGTCCGTATATAACCTGAGGTAGTTAGTCAGCTCGTGTGTTTTATGGCATTCAACCGAAAGTTTATACCACTTTCACATTTCTTGAGAACTGCCGTTTTAATCGCGTTTATATATGTGTGTTCATATATACATATATTTCTGTTGGTATAATGTAACGGTAAAATTTTATCGATATTATTTACCCGTACACTGTTAGAAATTTCTGTATCAAGTTTCATAAAAATGTATGTGAAGCAATTGATATACATATACTTTTTGTATATTAAAATTCAACTCTTTCAATATTTCAATATTCATATAACAGTTTTGAAAATTAAAAATCATTCGGAAATTTTATAGCTAAGATTATACTGAATTTCATATACATACAGAATGTCTTGAAAATTCGGCTGGATACTCATATGATATGAAAATTCATGATAATTTCATTTTAAAATCGGTTTCCACTGCTACAATAATTGACGAATCGGATCACAAAATATTGCAGAATGAACCAAAAAAATGATATAATTGACCGAAATACCTCTGTCACTGAAAACTCAAAAAGAATCACAGTATGTTTCGAATCTCCAAAACAGTTTCATAAATTTAATCGAACCATATCAAGATTGAGATACAGTTATTGAGCCTCGGTATGTCTCTTCAATATTGAGACACAAATATGAAATTTCAAGATATTTCATATCAATTTCATTCCATTCACCAGGATTTGTAAATTTCATTCCTGCTTGTATAAGAAACTTCAGCTTGGCTGGAGGATATCTTCTTTCGCACAATTTTTAATCGATGACCAAAAGCTATAATCGATTCTTTACACTCCCATAATTGTCATTGGCATTGTTCTAATTATTAGCCAATAATCGCTTATCTCGGGGTCGTATTTACACCGCGTCTAGGCCTTGCCCTCAAACACCTTTTTGAATACGTGTCAAGATTTCAAATCATCGAATCATGAATCGAGCGGAATATTCTATCCCTGCAGTTCGATGATATGCCGAAATGAAAGAACGACACTGCGAACCTGTTCATAGGATTCAAATAAGTTTGCGGTCAGTCAAGAGTGCAACGATTGTATACGACTATACGAGTAAGTGGAGCGACTCCAGAGAAAGTTATCAAACGATTGTCAGACTTAGTTGATACACTGATTCACTGTGTTCCTATACATGTGGTGTATCTTCAATTCATTTCATACGATGAAATAAAAACCGTTTATATCGTTATCGTCATGAAAGTATTATTGTCTTCACAATTTTGAATTATGATTCCTCAAAATTTCCTGGTATTAATTCCACTCCATTCCTATTTCATTTTTGACAGTATATGATTAATTCTGAAGCTAGTAATCACAGAGGGAGGATTCTTTCTTTTCGACAATGGAACAATAGGTCGGGAGTCGAATCACCGAAGCGGATTAGCGTTATTAACGATTTTTTTTTTCGATTTTTTTTTCTTTCTCATTCATACCGGAAGAAATTTCCCTTTGATATTATTTTATAACTATACATATACACGATATTCGCTGTTTGATTTGTCGTGTGTTCTCCTCCTCGAAGTGAAAGGTATACGAGTCGTGAATATTATCCTTTCGTCACACTCAACACTCTTTCAAACTATGTGGATGTTGGTTATTTTTCATTCAAGTTTTATTCTTCTTTCATTTTCAAATTTGAACAATCTCTGTAAGGATTACAATCGTTCGTTTTATCCGTGGTGGATATAGATTTTATTACCGAGTGAAATTCTTCTCCTCCCTATATACGATTTTGATACTCCCTACTTCTATTCGGGATCAAAGATCACGTTTCTCCTACAGCAAACCTATACGTCCCCTTATCCTTGTATTATACCGTACAGCAGCGAAAGTGATCCGCGTTGATCTCTCACAAGGTGTTAGCCTTGATCTTGTGCGGTTAGTCGTGCGCGACCCAATTTCTCGGATGATGATCGGTATAACAAAATGATATAAAAATTGGATGCAAAAAATGTCCACCCCTCTATTGTATTGTATAGACGAACTCTGATAAATTATGTACGAAAATCGTATTGATGCTTCTATGATTTCACATATATTCGAGCCGGTTTATCTTCCAAACGGTCGAATATACGTGAAAAACCGTTGATACCTTTTTTGTAGAGAATTTTCCGATCTTCAAAATTGGTTCTTATCAGTTTTCGCCTGGGAGCCACTGGATGTAAGATACCGTAAAAAATATATGTACATGTGTCACGAGGACTGCCTTTGATGCTTCATATCTTTTGAACAGTCGATTCCACGTGAAACAGTCTAATAATATTTCTTGTAGAGAATTTTACGATATTCAAAATTGGTTCTCAGCAGTTTTTACCTGAGATCCACCGGAAGTAAGATATCGCAGAAAATGTTTCAAATATATCTACACGTGTCACGAGGCTCTGACTTCAATGCTTCATATCTTTTGAACAGTCGATTCCACGTGGAACAGTCTCATAACATTTCTTGTAGAGAATTTCTCGATCTTCAAAATTGGTTTCCATCAGTTTTTGACTGGGATCAACCGGAAGCGAGATATCGTGGAAAATAAAATGACAGTTGAAGGGTTGAAGGACCTGAGGGCTTCGAAAATTCGAAAACTCGTAGTTTAGATTTTTTTCAACACTTTTCTTACAGTATTCCAACCACTTCACTATGGTATAATTTTTTTCCATTATTGTGCTGTGAGAATGAGATTAATTGATGAAGAGTGAAGAATGAATTGCACTCGCGATTATTGTGTACTTTATTCGTTGATATGTACCTTCATTATTGCTTCTCCCTAGTTTCTTTAACCTGACGGTAGGTACGTCTGACGAATAACACACCACTCTCACTAACTCACTGGTGATACTTGGACTCCTCTCTCCTCTCTATATACCATCTCCCACCTTTGCGACTCCTCTACACTTTTTAAGTGTATTTATATTTACCCCTTTTTGCGAACAGTGACCCACCAATCATCGGTGATTAACTTCGGCTTCAATTATCAATAATTATAATCATATTTCTCAAACGTTTGAATAAATTCGTAAATTCGTGTTGGAAAGCAAAAATTATTCTACAGATCATAATTGTCGATACTTTCTTAGATAAAATCTGTCAGACAAAAAAGAAGCAATTAAGGATAATTTTCTCTCTATTTCAGGTTTTTTTTTTTAGATTATCTTTCATCAATTTTTCCTGTGTATAAAAATCAAAGACGAAAAGAAACTGGTCTAAAAAAAAGATAAGAATCAATTTCATTTGCAAAATGTATTTTATCGAGCGATGAGAGATTTCACTCCTATTATATTCTAAAGTTTAACAAATCTGGTACAAAAAAAAATGGTGTTCCTTTTTTTTAAACTAGAGAGTGAAGATTGTCTTGTAATTATTTCGTACTTGATGCGACACACAATCTAGTTTTCATATGACGAATTACTGTCAAAACTAGAGCGACTCGTAAATGCTGCTCTTCTGCATATACATATTTTTATTAATGCTTGCTAAGGTCAATTTTAGAAAGTAACGTGGAATTATTTTTGATCATTTATCAGACGGACGTCGTTGATTTTTCTGGCTATTATTATTGTATGAAATAGATAAAAGGCTGTAAGTTCATTCTTCATCGCCTGATCCATGTGTATAATGAAGCTGGTAATGGTCCAGCGATGAATAGTTGGTTCAAAAATTTATTTATATACGCATACGCGCGGGAGAAAGTGAAGAATCGAGAGAAAGAGATTAAAAAAAAGGTGAAAGAAAAAGAAAACTTGAGAATTCAACTTGCGATCTCTTTCGACTAATGTTAAACTTAAGTTGGGAAGATATAAAGATTATAAAGAGATTAAACAAAAGATCTACTCAAATATTGCAAAGATTACAAGACATTACGAGCACAAATGTTAAATGAAAATTTGTAAAGATAGCAGAGATTAGATGAGATCGCATGGGATTAGAAAAGTTATTAACCCCTTCGGGTTTCACCTGGACAATTTTTTTTTTAATCGTTACAAAAACGACTTGATTCAAATAGCCGAGTGAAATTGATAATTCTGACGTCATAGCCGCAATCAGAAAGTATTTTTTTGGTCAACTATAACTTGTGATTCGAATTTGAACCACTTAGTAATGTTATTGGAAAAATTGAAGTGAGGTTGAATCTATTTGACCATTTTTTGTTTTACAATTCTTTCATATTCTGACAAGACCCAATCGGAATTAGTTTAATTATGGTCGAAATTCGCCAGCAAGAGAGAAAAAGAAGTTGGTAGCCAACTGGAGATCCGGAACGAAATGAAACTGTTTTTGGATATGGCGAACGGATGAACGGGAGGAGC
The DNA here is from genome assembly GCA_018420115.1 of Euura saliciscinereae. Lineage (NCBI taxonomy): Eukaryota > Metazoa > Arthropoda > Insecta > Hymenoptera > Tenthredinidae > Euura > Euura saliciscinereae. Next base: position 31,354 of record JAFFZH010011674.1, read on the forward strand.
CAGCTTTCTCTGAATTTAAAATTCATACGTTTACTTGACAATTTGATTTTTATGCAATACACTATACGTTCTATAGACTGACGATGAATGGCCAGTAAATTCTCACATAATGAGGTAAAAATTGAAATCGGAAAAGGTGACAAACTTCTAATTTGTTTTTTCTATCAGCAGCTGCATCCAAAATCAAAGAGAAATCTAAACTTGAGGAATGGTTGATATAAAAAAAGAACAAATGATTTAAATACAACGATTTTTGGTTTTCTTGTGAATCAACGAGAATTTGTGTGATTTATCAAAAGTATCTCAACGATATCAAGAGACTCGGTAGAGTCTCGCGCCAAGTACATTAAAAAAAAAAAAAAAATTCTTAGGCGCGAGACTCAACGCCTCTATATACCCGAGCGACCACTGTTTCGGCCGAACGGCAATTTCTAAGTCGTGTTTATTCCGTCTTCGTGACAAATATCGCTTTCCGCATGCAAGATTTTGAATCCGGACTCGAAAAACTCTCATTTAAGCCCAATATGAACGTAATCGGTTAACTGAGAGCTTAGATATGATTAACTGAATATATAATACTATAGAAAGTCGCTCGAGAAATAGGGAAGTTACATGTGGCTAAATTATCACAGAGTTTCCGATCTATCTAGTATAATACATGCAAACAGACGAAACAACATTGTCTATGACCGTCGAGTTAGCCGTCATTGGCCGTCGTTCCATGTCGGCTGCTAGATTAAGTGAGGTTAGGTTCTGCTGGGATGACGGAGTCGTCAACAAGAGTTTCTATTACGAATTCGCGTGTATCAATACGTTATTATTACCGCTGGACATACGATAATGTGACGTCATTTACGACTTATTTATGATGGGATAAGAAACTATGAAATTTATGATTCTCCACTGAAGTGAATATATGATTTCTAAGAGAATGAGATAAAGTCATTGAAATTTGAAATACATAACCTATGGGATTGATCGTGCTACATCGTAATTGAATTGAAACAATACTCTACGATGTTGAACGTTCGCATCATGCTCCGTCTTGTGTTAAAATATTAATTCGGACGAGCGATTTATTGATATTCAACGAGTCCTAAGGAATAACAGATGTATATCTCGGCGGACAGTCTAGAGCAGACGTAACTCGGAATACGATTCGAGGCGATTATAGAGCTCCGTACACATTTCCTACACGGTTTCCTGAGTTACGTTTTAGTTCTAAACTGTCTACCGAATACGTCTTCTTCTGCCGGACTTTTCATACAGGATATGAACAATCGTTCAATTGTTTTGGTTATATTTTTTTATTTTTTGCACGCCTACTTCTAGCTCCACAGAAGAAATGTGTGCGCTGCAGGTTTTCTATGATGACTTAGCTTTCAATTTTCACGTTGCGGAACAGCTCTTGGAGCACTCGAGTAATACAACGTCAAATCGACGAATTCTGACGATAAGAATGCCTTGGTGGACCGGATGGAACGGACGAATCTTGCCATGCAATCTAATAACCGAAGTACTATCTCGGAAGAATTTGTTGAATGTATATCGATAGCTATTCATTGATTTTGATATTTCCATACTATTATTATTTTTGTAGTAGATCATGAAAACATCATACTGATGCGTGGCAGGATATGGATTTCCAATTATACTGAAGTTTATTCTTGGACAATTCTAAATGTATTCAACAACGTATTCACTTTAAGGGAAGATCGATTAAATTTTGAAAATCGCAGATGTCATATGAAAAACTCCTTCCTGCAGTTTTTGAGTAATGGTAATATACATGGACTGTGAAAAAATATTTCAGCCTCCTGCGATGAAAGTTTAAGCGCAGAGAACCTTTGAACGAAGATTTCGCCCACTACTACCAAAATTTCTTGTTTCTACACTTTCACCGCAGGAGGCTTACTTTTTTTTCTCCGGCACCCCGTACTGCCATAATTTCATTTAATTTTTTCTATAGTACACCCAAATTCAAACACTGATACAAGTATTCTTTGCAACGACTACCTACTAAGTGATATTCATAGAAATGAATGTGAAAATACTGACAACCGAATTAATGTGGCGAGCGAGGAACATCAGAAACTCTATCAAGTGAGCGTAGCGTACGAGACCGATTAACAGCTACTGAATCGAAATTCTGCAAAAAGTAGTGATATCCCCCCCAAAAAGCACCTCTGGTGCAAAAACCTTTCGCCAAGTACATTAATTAATATGGTCTACCTATAAAAAATCTATTTGGAAAAATTTGCCTTCAACAAAAAATATTTCTTCAAAAATACCTACCAACAAAAATTCTTCTTCAACAAAATTCGACCTTCAAAAATGTTTCCTACAAAAAGAATTGATATCAGATACAACTGCCAAGCACAACACATGAAAATTAAATTCAAGTAAATGGCATTGTGCTCGTTCGCTCGCTACGCTCGCTCACTCGGTTGGTTTTTCATAAATATCGTCAAACAAAGTTGAAGGAAAAAAAATTTGGAAAAAAAAGTTTAGGGAGTGGTACTTGGCGGGCCGAGTGTGGAAAAGTGCAGGAGTATTCATTCAGGTCTTCACGTGACATTTTTATACATTGCTATGATGGCTCGCCAAGTACCACTCCCTAAACTTTTTCTCCAAATTTTTTTTCCTTCAATTTTGTTTGACGATATTTATGAAAAACCAACCGAGTGAACGAGCGTAGCGAGCGAACGAGCACAATGCCATTTACTTGAATTTAATTTTCATGTGTTGTGTTTGGCAGTTGTATCTGATATCAATTCTTTTGTAGGAAATTGAACTATAACTAGAAAGTCATGGTGAATATGTTTGATGGGCGATCGCGAGCGTCCTTCCTTGAATGGATCTAAATACTGTCATTATTCAATGCGGCAACGCAAACCCTAACGTTCAATCAGCGTGTAACAAGGTTTCACGATGTCATAACTATTATCTTGATAAGTAGTTAGCGAGGTAGTTAGTATTGTTTTCCTGGTATTGAATATATTACGAAAAATACTCTCATTCTTGTCAATTTCGACGAGTGGTTTTTTATTTTTTTTCCATTTTGTGGAGGAAAAAAGCATGTAATAGTAATTTTCAAGGACCAATAAAGTCAATAGCGTCGGATAAAAGTTGGACTTTTTTCTTTGCCTCGTGATAAACCGCATGTAAGATCCTAAAATTGCTATCTCTACTGAGATGGAAGAAAAATCAGTCGGACTTTCGTCATTTTTCAGTGCGGTGGTATTGTCATGTAGCCTAGAAATTTCCTCTCATTTTCAAAATTGGGGAACTAGTGGACTACTGAAGGTACAATTTTGATAGGCACTCTACCGCCGCCAGTAAAGTTGACAGTCTTTTTACCGCTCGTAGCTATCAGAGTCTCGCCAAGCGGTACGTCGACCGCAATGACCGAAGGACATTCCCACCGACACGGAATCGAAAAGAAACGATCAAAGTCTTTCCTCGTACCAACGTTCGAGAACTCTCTTTCCTTTCCTGCTGCTCTCAAATTTTTGAAGGGGGTGCGTCGCGACGAAAGTGACAGAGATTTGAAAAATGTTGTTGTTTTCTTGACTTTGTGTCAGGGATCGATGACTCGAATCCGATCGGATGATTTGCGAGAAAATTCAACCTCGTGGAATAATAATAACGCACGATCGTTGTGCTCGCTGGTAATTTCATCATTTCGCCCGTATCGCTGGCTGGATGTGGTTTGCGGGCAGGGAACGTATCGGGATCCGATCAAAGAGAGGAAAAACCTCGGGTCCGGGCGTTAATTAAGTAGGGGAGGGCCGGGCAAAGTGGTCCCCTTAAGGAAATAATGTTGCGAGTTGAGTTTTTAGTCACTGAATCTTTTCATTTTCACCAAAAAACTAAAATCTGACCGAAAATTAGCGTCTACCGCAAAGTTGAAAAATTGCGGGCAAAGTGGCCCCCAGCGGGCAAAGTGGGCCCCCCTGAAAATTTTTCGATTTTTTTTTTTTAAATTAACAAACACTATAAATTCATTCATTTACTTGCATCAGGAGTCTTTAAACATCAAATGACCTATATTTTCTAGGATTAGAGAAAATGGCGGGCAAAGCGGGCCCCCTTATAAATTTTTCGAAATCATTCAAAATTAACAGTAATTGTAGATTTACTCGTTCACTTGCGGGCAAAGTGGGCCGCCCACAGATTTGATTGAAATTCTCTTTTTGTCTTTTTATTTTAACGGGGGCCCACTTTGCCCGCCTTTCCCTACAGTTCTCGTAAAATATCTTCGATTTCTTCTTACGAGTCTCCTGGCGCAAGTAAATGAATAAATTTATAAAGTTCGTTAATTTAAAAAAAATTACGAAAAATTTTCAGGGGGGCCACTTTGCCCGGTAGGGGCCACTTTGCCCGGCTCTCCCCTATATCCGCTTTTTACCAATGGCCACGTTTCATTCGAGTCGATGAAGGACTGAAACCCGGGGCAATTGACTCGCGGAAACATCGCCTGACGTTGATCGAGCTCCGGGTATCGCGGCGGAGATACTATGAGGACATCCAAACACGTAGGGGCAGCGATTTCATCAATGAAGTCGAAGAACTTCGACGAATCGTCGTACCCGTTTTTTGGCGTTTTTTTCCCCTCTGTCGATGTGCGAAAGGAGGATGTCGGAAGAATAATTTCTGAACATAGGTAAGGAGGAAAACGGAGGCGATGTTTGTGCTCGATTTGCATAACCATTATACGGTATACAGGGTCTGAGAAACTCGAATGTTATGTCGGAACATTTTCCCGTGGCTTTTAGGGAAGTGTAATAATATATTCCAAGTATAGGATATGATGATACTCATGGTAGAATGTGTAGCAAGTATGGGTTAGGCACACGCGCCGAAGGCCAGTGCTAAAAACTTGAACTTTGAAATATTGGATGAAAATATAAAACGAATGTGAAACGTAAAGGTTTTCACAGTTTCGAGCAAGATTGATGATTTTATATAAGAAATATCCTGACATTTGTGGAATTTTATCGCAAATTAAAATTCGTCACCTGTCGCGTTCTAGATGTGACAATGAATTTACGATTTTGATAGTTGTGGAGCATGAGACAGGGGGGTGTTCTGTTCAAACTACATTTCGACCTGGTTATTTTTGAGAGGAAAAGAATGACTAAGTTCTGTGAATGTTCTCCACTTTATGGAATAATTTCCGTTCATTTCGCTGCGACTCTCTCGGGCCTGTCGAGTCCAGAGTCCGCAACGACAATGAAACGTCACGAGGGAA
>JAFFZH010011675.1:8003-20298 GCA_018420115.1 Euura saliciscinereae
CCAAACAAAAGAGCATAACGTTATAAATTCGAACAACAAGTGAATATTTGTCATTATCGAAAATCTCTGTATCTTTAACTTACTGATTGTTCTGGCAGCCCCGGCATCATTGAAGTCTGAAACAAAAATCAGGATATCATGATAATACTTGACGAATCGAGTGGAACCTAACATGTTGAAAATGGTTTGAACATTGCGTGTAGCATATAATGTTGAGAATAAAATGTTTCCAAACAAAGAGCATAACTTTCAGAATAGTATATTGTGCACCAAGGGAGCAAAGGACGTTTTCACTCCCGAACGTGGAGTTGCCACCCGAGCCGAAGGCGAGGGATGGCATCCACCGAGGGAGTGAAAAGTCCGGCGACCGTGGTGCACACGATATTTTATTCCATGCATGAACGGAGGCCGATTTCGCGGGCAGACCAGTGTTTACATTTAGGTTATGTGACGTACCGACCGAGCCGTACTGGTTGGTACGGCAGAGAAAACTAGGGAAGAAAGACTTTCAGGGAAGAAAGACTTTCAGGGAGGAAAGACTGGTCTTTCTTACCGAATAGGCTCCCAGCGGAAAGAAAGAGTTCCCGGTCGGTAAAGCCGCACTTCGCTCCCCCAAAATAGGTAGCGGAATCGGCCTTTCCGTTCATGTATGGAATAAAACACATTTTATCTATATCGTGATGACGTACGCATAGTTTTTATTTTTAACGATTCAATGAATCTTACCACCTGCGGAACATACGTGCTACAAAATGTTAAGTGTGCTGTTCAGTATCGCGTGTCTAATTCCTACTGAAAAAGATATTGTAAAATATTACGTGAAATGGTATATTATGTATCTAGGGCGTAAAACGCGATTTTACACCCGCGTGTTGATCGCCGCGCCCGAGGTTCGCGCCGATCACACGGGGGTAAATTGTACGCCCGTGATACATACGCTATTTTTCGCCACAGTGTGCGTAAAATGCGTACCGCATCTCAGTAATGTAGTCCCCTAAAAAAACATCATATAATTATATAAAGATAGACGAAACCGAAATTTTGACAGACCACTGTGCGTGACGGCGGGGTCCAGGGGCGAAGCCCCTGGTAGGGCCGAGGGGCGAACCCCTCGTGGGGGGGTTCGGGGGGGCCAAGCCCCCCCGACTGAAAACATATTCTGACATCAAATTTTATCAAGCAAAATTACACATCAATGTTATAGGAATCTTCTTGAACGACCGCGGTAAAGAAATAATATCCATAAATTACTTGGCCTGAACCTGTTTCTACCGTTTCAATTTTCCTAGCAGTCGTATTTCACCATTTCTAGCATTCGTACTCCGCATTTCACCGTCCCTACGCTACGAATTTGTATTCTAACATTGGTTTGAACAGGTGTAAAGCACAGACGCCGGTTTTCGTCGCTGATCCCTTTACAGTCCTGTTTTGAGGACTATGAACGCAATTTATTTCTCTACGGACAATATAAATTGGCGGCGAATCGGTGCCACGAATCTTGACAGACATGAAGCTGAGGCTAGTAGCCATAGTAAGCAGTCAAAAGTGGTGAATTCAATTGAAATGAGACACCCAGGCCACAGAACTTGAAGTTTGTGAAATATTATGGGAAGGAATACTCCCATGCATATGTTGGAAAAATTTGACTAGAAAAAATGTCCCAGAAAGTCCACTCTACATTTGTGTTATATTTACACATTTTTTAGTCGATATAACACGAATGTCTGACATTTTAATTTTTAACATCGAATATGTTGTTTTGACATTGTTTTTATTCACTTGAACGATAAAATGTGTCAAAATTAACATAAAATTTTGGGTGGCCCTGCTCTGACATTTTATTTCCAACCGTCCGAAATCATAGACATGAATCCGTACTATGTGATGACTTTATTCAGAAACTTTGAAACGTTTGGCTGCTAACTATGCCTACTAGCTTCAGCTTCGTTGAACAGACCCCCTCTGTGTTGGCTAATAGAGAAATATAATTACAGGTAGATTCGGTATAAAAAAAATTTGAGGCGTCTAATCGATTTTGAAATAAATTTTGAAATGCGGCTGTAAAAATTTTCATTTTTCATTTTACGCCCGCATTTTAGGGCCCTCTCGTTTTCGTTCCTTTGTATCAGTCGGACGTTCAAACGTAAAAAAATGATTTTTTTATTTTACGCCCACAAGGTGTAAAATTAATTTTTACGCACAGTGTTGAAAAAAGTAGCATTTTACATCCGGAATATCGAGGTGTAAAATCGCATTTTACACCCCCTGTGGCGAAAAATTACATAATAGATTTCCTAAAGTTATGACTGGATTCATGATATGAATTATCATGTAAAGCAAGAATGTTGTAAATTATTATGTACTTTATCACATGATTTTTGTTCTGACCATTACGTTGTACAAATACACATAATTCATCATCTAATTTATTGTGTGATGTTTTACATGAGTTTTAGCTCTACGAGTTCCCACTTCTTCGAAGAAACTGAAATCAATCACAATCATATCAAAGCTTATGAACCTAAAACTTTGTCATATTACTATGAAGTACCGTAGCTCAAGCGGTAGCGTTACTGCTTCCAAATTCGAAGGACCACGGTTCGATCCCGACTCGGGTGTCCCCCTTTTCTTTTCTATCATAAAATCTGATCATGTAAAACATCCTACGATAAATTAGGTAATAAATGATGTGTATTTGTACAACATAATGGTTAGCACAAAAATCATATGATAAAGTACATAATAATTCATGTCAGGAATCCAGTCATAACTTTATAAAATTTATCACGTAATTTAGTATGTACTTTTTCGCGTAATATTTTACAGAATCTGTTTCAGTAGGGATGGCATAAGGTCGTAAGCGCCATTTTTTATCATGATTTTTAATAATTTTTCCAAATAGTTGTAAAAACTCGTGAAACGCAAAGATAAATTGAAAGAACGACGATTTAAAAAAACTTCGATAAAAAATATTGGCAGTTGAAAGCAGACGGTCGTATCCGCCCAATTTACCAGCTTTTGCACTTACATTTTTCGATCTCGTGATTTCAATTGATACGTTTTGAACGTTTTCAGAGCGATTGGCGTGAAAAAGAAAATTGTACGACTTTATGCCATTATAAACCCCAAAATGTCGTATAATGGCGCTTACGTCCTTATGTCATTAGACACGCGATATTTCGTGACACAACACTTCAAAAATTGATTGCTTTCGATATACGTCCATGAGTTCCAGTTTGGCTGTTGGATTTGAAATCAATAATTCAAATATTCTCCGTTTGAATATTGTATCCTTGTTGTATCGAGAATATTTTATGCAAAAATATTTCTACGTTCATCTACAGAACAGGTTTTTTTCATCTGTTAATGATGTGTGTGAATAATTGCAATGCTGACGTAGAAGCTATCGAGCCACTTGACTCTCAATTAGTTTTTTTTTTTACGTTATTCTCACTTATATGTATGTATTTTCTAGCGTACCCGATTGAAATAAGTAAAAGTGAGGTTTCATTGTATTGGAAAATAGAACGTTCGACCATGTCCTATTGGTCTGTAACTTACTGCTGGCAAAACCCACGGACACCAATGAGGCGACGAGAAGACAGACGATCTTGTTCATGTTGAAGGTAGCCACTTACTTCGTGTCTGGTTAGAATTCGTGCGATCCGTCGTATTTATACACAGCAGAGAGACCCCCTACCACGTCGATAACTTAACGTAGGCGATGAACAAAACATTGGTAACGTATGTCGCGTGTCTAATGACATAAGGACGTAAGCGCCATTATACGACGTTTTGCTGTTTATATTGGCATAAAGTCGTATAATTTTTCACGCCAATCGCTCGATAAATTGAAATGTCGTGATCGAAAAATGTAAGTGCAAAAGGTCGTAAGTTGGGCGGATACGACCTTCTGCTTTTAGCTACCAATATTTTTTATCGAATTTTTTTCAATGGTCGTTCTTTCAATTTATCTTTGCGTTTCACGAGTTTTTACAGCTATTTAAATAAATTCATGAAAAATAGTAAAAACTAAATGGCGCTCACGACCTTCTGCTTTTAACTACCAATATTGTTTAGAATAGCCTGCTACGATTGTAGGATGGGTAAAAAACAGGTGAAGTAAGAAAGAGATTATGATGGCGACAGCATCGTCCTTCATAAAAGAGTTATTTCATTAATAATTATATTTTTACGAATAAACAGTCATCACGGTTAAATATGTGTTCAGCTGATCATTTATTTAATTCGTGTTGTAAACATTGGCGCCCAACGTGAATGAAAAACGTGAAAGTTCAAGAAATAGTGAAGAAAAGAGATTCACATCGCTAACGCTACCGACGCGATCGTGTTTCAAGCGTGGAAGATTCATTGTAATCGTGGAAAATCTTGTGTGGACAGAAAACTCCGTCAAAGCCCAGGAACCAGTCCTGTAACAAAAAGTGAAAAAACATTCATTAAAGTGTCTTCAGCATGATAAAAACAGCGTAAAATTGACGCGCAAGCAAGACGCGCACGCACACATCGAAGAGCAGAGTCCAGCCGATTCACTCACACAAGCATCCGGAGCGTCATAGCTTGACGCGCGAACAAATAAAGAAACAAATGCAAGTTTGACATCGCCTCCTTGTAAAAAAAGAGTTCGCAGCACGAACACACACATAGATGACATCGAGAATCTACGAGCACTGGATCCTACACGGGGTTCTACACGTCATTGGCAAAGGTTGGTGAGTTCCCACCAACCGATAATTCTCTACTCCTAAATCTTTCTCTATTTCTTTATCCTTCCAAATTTCTAACGTCGAAATAATGGCCGAGTTAAAAGCACTAAAAATAAAAAGGGGCTCATTGAAGGCTCAAGTCACAAATTTTGAGAAATTTATTGTCTCACCGAATGAAAAGGATGTAGGAGAAATTCGAAATAGAGTAAGGAAGCTAGAAGAACAGTGGGAAGCATTTCAAGATGTCCAGATACAAATAGAAATTCTCAGCCAAACCACAGACGAGATAGATATAGAGATCGAACAAGCAAATGCAGAAGATCGCCGAGAGTTTGAAGACAGATACTTCGAGCTGGAGAGAAAAGCAGAAAATATGATGCAAGAATTGAAAACCGCAGTTAAAGTAGATTTGGAACAGCAACGTCCACCTGGACAACCAAATTTAGCGCCACCAATTCAAGTAATTCCAGCTGAATCCAGCTGCTGGCGCAGCAATCAGCTGATCAACCGAGACTTATAGCAACGGTGAACCTTCCTGCAGTTCAACAAGTTACAGCTACTCAGCCTGTAGCTGCAACGGAACAAGTAACTACAGTAACTAGGACTAAGATCTAATAATGTTAAGTTACCAACTTTATCCCTACCGACGTTCAACGGGGAATATGATAAGTGGCTATTTTTCAAGGACTCGTTTCTCTCTTTGATTCATGAGAACACAAGTTCACAAGAGAACACAACGGAACGAATTTCATCGGAGCCAATCGGGAACTTCATGAAATCTATGAATTTTTAGCTCAAAAGGAAAACGAAATTTGCAACAAACTTGCACAACAGAGGATGACTTGGAATTCCATCCCTCCAAGAGCACACCACTTTGGCGGATTGTGGGAGGCCGCTGTCAAAGCGACAACACGACATTTGAAAATAGTAACAAAAATGGTCATTATGACTTTTGATACAACGAATGAATATTTTCGAAATTGATTTTTATTGTTCACAATCTTATGCAGCTTTACATTATTCTCACTGGAATACATATACACATTCAGTAATCAATTGGAAGACGTGCTGGAAGAAAGTGGTAGTCTCTCGTTCAGCAGATGATTTACGTTCTTCCACAAAAAGTTGTTCAGATCAGCACAAGCGGTTCCGAATATTCCGCTCCGCGAAAGCTGCTAAGAAGTGGCCTGCGAATAGATTCACCAAAATTAGTGAATAAATATATTCAGCATCTTCGTATCAGGTGCAGATACTGTCGATGACACTCACCAATAGTCTCTTCCGCTGCTTCGGTTCAGCTGGATTGGCATGGGATTTATGATTATACCAATCTTCCTGAGAAAGTGAAATTACGATTCGATGGCAATTACCAGAACACATTGAAAGTATAGTTTAAGAAATCATCATATTTTAGTTGATGTTGGAAACAATATAAAAAGTCAAAATATTCAGGATTGTAGTTTAGCAGTACTAAACTGGTGGTACAATTGTAATCAGGGATCGAATGTTGAGTATCAAATACGTTTGCCTAATTACTGGAGGCTGAGGAAATAGATCAATTTATGAAAGCCTCATTGGAATTTGGTTTGTAGCAAACGATAGATCTCAGTATGACAATTATATTTCTAATGGTACGATTGGTTCCAACTTACTACGGACAAGCGTGACAGCAGCAGTCAAAATGCCATCGACTAGGCGGCACATTGGGGTGAATGGTAGAACAAATTCGGACGCATAAATCTCGATCTCATTCCTGGTTTCTAGAAATTAAAAGATACCTCAATAATTTAGACAATTTTCAAGTGCTAATTGAGTCGTGATATTCTAGATGGGCACAATCGTCTTCAACTCACGTCCGGCTGCCTGTCCTGTACTTCGTATATCGGCTATCATTTTACGTCTTACTGGGTTGACTAACTCTGAAATTGGAATACAGAGGTTATGATCAAGTCGTCTTCGACTCTCACTCAGTTCTAACAACAGCTGGATGAAAATCAAGCTAGGCTTGATGTATTTTTCGAATGAGTGTCACTTACTCCCGAAGTCGGCAATCATTTTTCCTACGTCTTCTGAAAATAAAATGGGCGTATCATGACAGAGTGGAAATTCACCAATTGACGCATGATATAATGGCAATAAGTGAAAAAAATAATGAAATGTGAAGAATCAAAATAGAATATCTCCGTCAATTAAAACAATTTCTCGACTTCACCCTGATGTGTAAAGCAAACAGTAGATCACAAAAACATTTTTAAAGGGTAAAAGTCGTCTTCAACTCACCCCTCCTTCTCTCTAGGACATCAGCTACAGCATGTTCGAGATAGATTCCGGCATTCGTCAAAACATCTGAAATAGAAATAGAGAGGTCCGGAATATCAAACAGAATGATTTTCCAGAATACAATTCGAGCGTTTTGCTAGACGTATAAATTGGTCAAGTATCCACTTATCACTTACCAACGTCTGTGGCGTTCAGCTGGGAATCGGGGTCTGAAAATAAAATACGTACATCATGACACTATTGTACTTTGTCAATATTTGACGCATGTCTTAGTAGCTATGACTTGAATATCTTCATTGGGTGACATTGTTTTGAACTTACTGCGGGACAACTGTGTAACATTAGCCGCAAGTACTGCCAGCCGGGCTTGGACACTTGCCACGTCTCCTGAAATTTAAGTAAAGAGAACTGTGATTAAGTCGGCATTCCGCGGTGCTCGACTCGCTTTAGCTAAATTCGAACAACAAGTGAATATCTGTCATTATCGAAAATCTCTGTATCTTTAACTTACTGTTGAGTTTCATAACTCCGGCTTGGTGCAAGCCTGAAACAAAAATCAGGATATCATGACAATACTTGACAAATCAAGTGCAACCTGACATGTTGAAAATGGTTTGAACATTCCGTGTAGCATAAAATGTAGAGAATAAAATGGTTCCAAACAATGAGCATAACGTTATAAATTCGAACAACAAGTGAATATCTGTCATTATCGAAAATCACTGTATCTTTAACTTACTGTATCTTCTGGAAGCCGCGGCTTGCTGCAATCCTGAAACAAAAATCAGGATATCATGACAATACTTGACAAATCAAGTGCAACCTGACATGTTGAAAATGGTTTTATCATTCCGTGTAGCATAGAATGTATAGAATAAAATGGTTCCAAACAAAGAGCATAACGTTATAAATTCGAACAACAAGTGAATATTTGTCATTATCGAAAATCTCTGTATCTTTAACTTACTGATTCTTCTGGCAGCCCCGGCTTCGTTGAAGTCTGAAACACAAATCAGGATATCATGATAATACTTGACGAATCGAGTGGAACCTGACATGTTGAAAATGGTTTGAACATTCCGTGTAGCATATAATGTTGAGAATAAAATGTTTCCAAACAAAGAGTGTTCCGTGCCATGCCACGTATACTACCCATTATATATTAGTCATCTTTTATTACGTTCAATAGGTTTATTATTTTTGGGGGAATAGCCATCCGCTATCCTCTATTTAGAAACTATGTCATAAATTATGTGCAGTACGCTGCAGTCCCAAACTACGGGTGGCCCTTCGGGTCTGCCTGCAGTTTGGTGACATAAGCCAGGTCTTCGCTTGAAGTGTCTTCTTCAAGAGAAGACAAGAGCGCGAAAATCCTGGGAATGGAAGGTGTCCATGTGAGGAACACGTGAGGACTGTTTCAAGTCATCCCTCCTTGGAGGTGTTTTAACGGTCTTCTTCCAACCATGGACTGTTCCACCCCCCGCACAAGCCCTCTAGAAGAGGGCACAGTTTAAAATATAAGAAATGAAAAATCAGTAGCGAACAAGCAGTCGTCAAGGCGACAAGCAACCAAGAATCGTCAAGGCGATCAGCTACTCGTACTTCAAAACTAATTCAAGTCCGTCAAGGCGGCAACGCATATACTAAACTAGCTCACAATAGCGCGCTTCGCGCGCTCCTGAAACCAACTTTCAGATCGGATATCAGATCAGATATGAAAGCGCTTGTTTTTATTCCGCTGACCTTTTTTAAATATTTACTAACTGATTCTGATTTAATCGCTGTGTCATAAGTTGAGTGTCAAAACCATATGGCTGATTCTCCCGAAAGACTCATTTTGGCTGAAACGGAGTATATTTTCAATAATCCCACAGATTTTTTAGATCTCTCAACTAGAATATATTAGATCATCACATTTTGAGATAGGATCACAGAACAAATTGAAAAAAAAAAGATTTTAATGGGTTTTTTTTGCGGGTTTCGACCCCTAAACGTCAGTTCCTCCGGCTGAAACACTTACATTTTCCTTACTCTAGGGGAAAGGATAAGGGCTAATTTAAAAGAAAACAAATTTTTTAATGGAAATGATGAATATTTTCTCAAACTAAACGATTTTTACGACCCCTTTCTGAAATCCAAATAAAAAAAGTGAGCACAAACATTTTAAGAAAAATTGGAATTTTGAAACGCGGGTTGCCGTCATTCCTCTGACAGATCCAATTCACCGAGCTGACAATTGGTCAAAGATTCATTTTCAACGCTTGTGACTTTTTGTCTTACGAAACAGTGTGGCTTGAGTGATGTCACAAGCTGGGGCGTCATGCCTCTGGCAAGTGCCAAATTATACATTAAAAAAAAAGTTCGTCTATGTTTGCGTGTAAAACTATCGAGTACCTACTCATCGCCGCGTTTTTGAGGTCCGAAAGACTTTGCATGTCGGATTACGGACAAAATATCGAAAAAATCGTCAGTCATCTGGCATCATTCCTGTGGCCCTCAACCATCATTCCTCTGGCACCAGTATAGGCCCAAAGTATGGTAGAAACCTCAAAATGAGCTTGAGTTTGTCCAAGTGATAATTACTTCGTATATTACTTCAAACTGGAGGTTATCCAGCAATTTAGAACTCAAAATAGTTTTTTTTATTTTGTTATTTTGGACCCCGAAAAATGAGTCTTTCATATGAGAATCATCCATATATTGTTAGTCAAATAATTTTTCAATTTTTTCATGCTGTCATTTTATTTGTTTTTGATCAGTAGTACTTATTATATTATTGTTTGTTAGCGGATAGTATCAGCTGTTAAGGAGGCTCTAGCACAAAGGGCCGATTTGTGTGGGGGCTTACGCGAGGGCCTCTATTTTTACAGAATACCGCAAGTTTGTCATAACACAGTTGCTTCCGATCAAATTATTGTTAATTCTATGAATACATTATTAATTTCGCGCCACTGAATAAAAACCGTGAAAGAAGAATAATTTTACGATACGATACTGCATACATAAGTATGGCAGCACCGCGATTCTCTATCTCACTTTCTCCAGTGCTAGACGGACAGAGGTTCAATTCTCGCGCAGGCGCTCTGCCGTCATATTTCGGTCTCGCTGCCGAATTTCTACGCGGTTCCATAACCTCTCTAAATTTCAAATTTTTCGAGACTTTGACATCGAATATCTCATAATATGAGTGGGTGACCCCATACTGTATTGGTGTATTTGCAATCCTCGCGATCTAATCAACATTACTCTAGTTTTTCATAAACATCTGTGTAGTAAATGTAGAGATATCAATTGGCCCATGTCTTTCGAGAGGGATCCTGCCATAAGGCCCATGCTAAAAATGCCAATTTCAACTATTTTTATCTTGCTTATTTAGTCGGTGACCCGGTCTGAAATCTCGCATACGTGAGAATGGGTACTTGATTTATGATATACTAAAAAATTATTTTTCTGTGCATGACCCGTTCGTGCTAGAGCCTCCTTAAGTGTTTCAGAAGTGATCACGTGCTCACTATAAAAACGTCTTCCTCAACTCACAAATTTCGTGCATAACTGTAGGTTCATAAAGTTAGCATCCAAAGTCGAGACAATCGTCTGAAAATACGTTTAGATCGTTTGCGGGTACCTTGAATATGAAGAACGTAACTCGATTTCGTTTGCGCGTTCACTTGTTATCGAGAAAGATTCAAATAAGATGGTGGATCTGAATTTCAGCATCCGGTTACTGAATACGATACTATGCGAGCGGTTAACAGAATTTCGGATAGATTATCATGCTCATCAGTTGCGCGTTGTTTGCGCAAATTAAAGAAAAAGATTTTTATTTTATTTTTAGAATTTTTTATATATATTATAATAACATTTAAGAAAAAAAATTCCAATTCTATAAAGCTGGTACGAAAATCCAGTATTGCTCAGGCGCCGGGAGTGGTCCAATTCCGTCCGTTCCAGTTCCCAAGCAAAGAAAGCCGTGGAAATGATAGTGAATCAAGGCGAACAGCTGAAATGATGCATAATTCTGATGACTTAGTTCGTTCGGTTTCATTCAGGTTGATCCGCAAAAAAAAAGTTACATTTCAAAATCATTGATTTTACCCGTTACTTATAGAAAATCTACCTTTGCATAAATTCTGCCACAAACGAACAGAACACAAATTTCCCCCGATCAAGGTTATGCGAAAACTATTAAATTGTACCTCGAACATACCTTTCATCGGAATCAATTCAGCTGTTCAAAATCTTGAACTTTCGTTCGCCTCTTCGAAGCTTTGCGATTTACAGGTTATGCGCTTCTCAAACGGCGCGATGAAATCAATTCAAAGGTTGAAAATCTTGACTTTTCGTTCGCCTCTTCAAAATTTCGCATTGAATCGCTCCTGTCAAAAACAACAACTTCAAACGGCGCGAATTCAGCAGACAGACTTTTTTCAGATCACACCGCCAGCCATAGGAGCAAGTAGCACGAATTTCACCTTCATCGCGAGAAGTATTTTGCTTCTAACCGTGTCCGAATAATATCCATAAATTACTTGGCCTGAACTGTTTCTACCGTTTCAGTGTTCCTAGCAGTCGTATTTCACCATTTCTAGCATTCGTACTCCGCATTTCACCGTCCCTACGCTACGAATTTGTATTCTAACATTGGTTTGAACAGGTGTAAAGCACAGACGCCGGTTTTCGTCGCTGATCCCTTTACAGTCCCCTTTCGAGGACTATGAACGCAATTTATTTCTCTACGGACAATATGAATTGGCGGCGAATCGGTGCCACGAATCTTGACAGACATGAAGCTGAGGCTAGTAGCCATAGTAAGCAGTCAAAAGTGGTGAATTCAATTGAAATGAGACACCCCGGCCACAGAACTTGAAGTTTGTGAAATATTATGGGAAGGAATACTCCCATGCATATGTTGGAAAAATTTGACTAGAAAAAATGTCCCAGAAAGTCCACTCTACATTTGTGTTATATTTACACATTTTTTAGTCGATATAACACAAATGTATGACATTTTAATTTTTAACATCGAATATGTTGTTTTGACATTGTTTTTATGCACTTGAACGATAAACAGTGTCAAAATTAACATAAAATTTTGGGTGGACCTGCTCTGACATTTTATTTCCAACCGTCCGAAATCATAGACATGAATCCGTACTATGTGGTGACTTTATTCAGAAACTTTGAAACGTTTGGCTGCTAACTATGCCTACTAGCTTCAGCTTCGTTGAACAGGGGGTCTGAACAGAGTTTTTACAACTATTTGGAAAAATTATTAAAAATCATGAAAAAAA
>JAFFZH010011678.1:0-11002 GCA_018420115.1 Euura saliciscinereae
AAAAAAAAAAAAAACGTATGGAATCTGGTATTTTAATGAACGTTTCTAATCGGTAGGATCAAATTGGCGAATAAATTTTTTCTCCTTTTTGTCGTCAAGATTTAGTAAAGTTTCACTACGTCAATCGACAATCTCGAGGTTCGATCGCTCGTCGCGTCCTGAAACGATTAGTTTCTAGTCTTTATAGACTGAAATTAACGTCAGCGGAGAGAATCTTGGCGTTCATAAACCCGCGGGTTGAGGTAGAGGTTGGATAGGTGAGTCGGTGTGAGCAAATACCGTGAGAAAACGTTGACTGTTACGATTTCGCACATTACCGCCTCCCGGCGGGGGGAGAGCGACGCTGTGCGTTATTCGCACAGTGGAAAATGCAGTATTGTTGTTGAAGCCTGAGGAAAGGAAGAGAAGAGAAGAGAAGAGGAGCCCGGCTAATGGTCGGATAATAGCTTCCTCGTACACTACCTGCAACAGCAACTTGGTTAAAAGTGCTGATTACTCGCGCGTAGGAACTTAGGAAGTAAGGATAGATACTTGTCTCTCGCGGTAGCTCATGCCTCACTTTTTTATCCAACCCTAGACTATAGAATCGCGATGGAACTCTCCTGCCGCAATACTGCAGCTACTATACGAAGGCAAGGCTTTCGAAGGTGGTGAAGCTAAACACCGACTACTACACTGCGATAGTCTCTATCTCTCTCTCCCTAGTCCCTGCTCGGTGCTCTCAAGTATAGAGTTAATTCGTTCCTGGAAACTCGTTAATGCACACCGACCCTATGTACCACGGTATAATGTCCCACCGCAAACGTTGCGGTACACACTATATACCGCGTGATGCAATCCTTATTTGCACAAATGAAAATAAAACAAGAGTACAAAAACAAAAAATAAGTACCAATGATGGAAGACGAATTTGTGTGTCATATTTTCAGGGTCTGGACTGAAATAATCCGTGAATTCATATCTTTTCGCGTAGATCTAGGTAATGGTGAACTTTATCGATAACGAGGTGATTAGACGAAAGAAAGATGATGAAATTTCACACAGAAAAGTACTGAATACGAATGCTCGTTAAATTTATGGTTTCGGAGAAAATGACCAAAGAATATATCTCTCAATATATTCGAAAAACACTACATTTCACGAATGAATCAGATGGAACATTTATGTGTGAAATTTCGTTATCTTTCTTTTCCCTGCATACGTCGATGCTGATAAAGTTGAGTGTTACCGAGATATAGTCGAAAAACTGTAAGATTGCACTCAAATTCGCAGATGGTGGCGTCAGCCTGTCACATTTTCGAAAAATCTTGCTACTCAAACGTATGGAGAATAAAAAGGAGAAAAGAACGCTTTTGAGGTTTCGAATCACTTGAATTTTGCAATGACCAAAAGTAGATTTTTTTAATTAAATTTCTGACCGAATCGACGATGTAGTCGTCTTAGGATTGAAAGTAAGTCGTTTTCCTCATTATTGTCACACCACGATTCAAAGTTGCGCGTGAATCTCAATACCGCAGTGGTTCTCGGGGTTATCAGGTTCATCAAATCCGAGACACTCAATATATCGCGAGATAAATATAGTTGGGGATACAATTCCGGTTGATAGTCACCGTAGAATATACCGAGTCATGGCCATCCTCGTGACCCTTGGGCCGCCTTCACTCTTATCTTGGGTGTAAGATAAGAACTTGGATTCTGGGAGGTGGAGATGGAGATGGAGAGAGTAAACTTACGACCTCAAGTTACTTCTGCGCAGAGGTAAATAATTCTTTTCGATTATAGATTAGAAGCTAGTTAAATTGAATTCCGTGTTCTAGGCTTCTCGGATGATCGTACATAATCTTTTTTTTTATCATTTAGTTTTTTTTAAATCGTTTTGTTGTTTTGTTTTTCAAAGAATCTCGGGGAAAGTTTCGTTCTTTAATTAGGAGACGTACTTTACGACCATCTGATAGTTTCTCTGTATAATTAAAACCGTCGATAAAACAACTCGAGAATTTTTCAAAAAGCTTCTAATTTCGTGATTAGTAATCAAAGAACATCGATGTGAAATTTATCCAAGCCATTCAGAAGGTTTCGTTACGATCAAGATCAACTGTCTACTGCAGTTAAAAGAAATTCAAGATTGAAGAAGCAACAAAATAAAAAAAAAGGTGAGAAAGAAAACTGAATTCTTGACGATAAATTTCATCAAGCGAGTTGAGCCGCAGTCGTACGGAGTTGGTCAAAGACTCTGATCGGCGGATAACACCGGATGACGGTGTGTCTTAGGAATGTCGTTAATTTACGAGAAGCGACACCGCGACCCACTGCGTAAGCAACTTTTAATCCGCTTATTTCCTTTTTTCTTTTCTCAACGATTCGAATTCAGCGTAATTAGTAACGTCGATTTCGCTGACTGAACGAAAATCAAATCCTACGACGTCTCTTTTTTGTTTCATTCAATTTTGATGTTCTGAGTATCGACTCGTTCCTGATTTCTGATCGGGATTACGTCGTGTCGGCGCTATTTCGTCGGGCTACTGGCTTCTCGATTTGAACCAGGACCGGTTTTATCGATTCAAACAAACCGGGGTACCGGGTCGAGGAATGATTCAGCGATATCCCCAGACCAGGTAGAGATTAACGCGGGACAGGGGGGAATTCTTCTTTTTTAATTCACTCCCACGCACGGAAAATACTATCCTTTGATCCAGCAAAGCGAAATATTCTCCAAATCGAGACGAGAAACATTCTTCATTAAAAATTATCCTATAATATTGCTGATTGATCAACAGCTTTTTTTTTTCTTCTTCGTCTTCTGTGATCAGGTGGGTCGGACTCGCGATTGCACAAAGCATCTCAGAGATAAGCACCAGCTCTGACGATGTGTACGTTTAGGTTGAATACATGTTGTTTCAGATTCCCGATGTTTTCTTCTTACCGAACCGCATCATACGTCTGTCTAGACCGAAATGCCAACAGTTGTTGTTTTTTTTTCTGTTGTGCAGTTGAAAATACAAAAACATGCATTCATACATCGAACAGAGAAGAATAGACTAGAAGAATCTGCCTAACAGGAACAAGGCTAGCGTTTCTTTTCAATAGAATCACTCCGTCCAAAAAAATGACGATGCAAATCCGATTTGAAGAAGAAGAAGAAGAAAAAAAAGTTAGCTTACGTTGCACGTATTTAGTCGAGACGAAGAAATATGAGGCTCGGGTCAAAAGTCATGCGAGTTTGAAAAAATAAAAATGAGCTAATGGAATAAAAGTTTGAAATGAAATGATGTGTGTATTGCCAACAATAAGTTTGGCATGTATTTCCTAGCTGTGTGCGTAATCACGTTTCGCTTTGCACGCTATTTGGATTATGCTTTGCTGAAGCTGCATAGTATATAAACCGACTCTTGGTAGTCAGGCGAAAAGCAGGAAGCCAACAGGAAGTTAGTGCCTTATACGTATCTATTATACTAATAAGCACTTTTTTATCTCTCTCTTCTTTCAATACACACAGTATACATATGTATATATAAACTGTAATAATAAACGCAAAGAGACCTTTACGGGTTATAGATGTAGGTATGCGTATGTATTTACCCCTGCCTGTCTGTAACGCGGCGATATTTCATTCTCAAATATAAGAATAATTCATATGTTCTCTCACATGAAGAGAGTAGGGGGGGGGGGGGGGGGCAACGCGAAGCGGGGTGAAAATTAGAATGAGGCTTGCTGTAATTACCCATCAAATATTAACGACGTTTTATGAACGTCTGGATCGATAAAACTTGACACTATAAGAGACACCGAGCTTTTCAACGATCAATAGTTATCACTGCCACAATCAACTCACGGTATATTACTGATTCAGTTGAAATTTCGTGATATGATAGAATTAGCACAAACATCTGAACACCAATTTTGAAAAAAAATTTGTATGTGTGTTTCGGAGGCAGTTTTAAAGAATCATAATTTGGTTTTGAGATGACAAGAAGTGGCTAAAAAATTGATAAGGAAAAAATTGTCGAGAAGGAAATAACTCAAGATTTGACTGACACATTATTTTATTTTTTTTAGCGAAATAATTCAAATTATTTCAATTATTTTTTAAATTGAACATAATTTTTGTAATTTGTGATTAATTTTTGTTTCTCATTATTTCATTCAGTTCCTCGGTTATCCCTGATTATTTCATTCATTTTCTTAGTTATTTTTCATTATTTCAGTTATTTCCTCGGCTACTTTTCAATATTTTACGAGTTATTTCCCCCCTCGGAAATGATCTCCATCATCTCGTGGAATTTGAACGAAATTGGCGATACCCTAACCTGACCCCTCGGCGTGTTGGTCGTTGTAAGAATTTCAAAGAATTTTGCGGCTACCGCGGATGCGGTTAGTCTGGAAACGGTCATGCCGATGAAAACCTGGTGGCTTTCTCTCAAACTGTTATTGGTCATAGTTGTGACGCAATATCCGCCGATAAAAGTATCCATTTTAGCGCGATATAATTGGAATAACATTTTTTTAAACTAGGACATTTCCACAAATTTTTGTTTCTCCTCTATCTCTATTATTTTCTCGAGAATTAGTTCCAAGTACATACAACACATAAGGATGGTTGTGAACCTCTTTTATCACTCATCTAATTAGCAGTTGCATTTAATTACCGAGGTTCGCTAACCCTTCGTCGAGATGGTTGGCGGTTTTGCGCTCTAGCAGAGTGAGATTTGCTAATAAATTTAATCGGCGACGACGAGAGAGAGAGGGAAGGAGGAGGAATGAGAGAACAGCGACCGCGTTCTCGTGTGCGTAGGCATGCCTCGATAAGAGAGGTCGCCAGCTCGTAGTACGAGCAAACATCTGCGACGGCAATTAGCCATGTTTTTATTTATTTATTCATAACTCTGCATATGGGCTGTCGCCCGGTCCTTGCGCATATCTCCCTCTGTACAAGCGACGTTCCGCAACACACTCAAGCGTACGTAATAGGTATACCGCTTCGGACGATATTGAGAGAAATTTTACAATCGCGATTAAAGATTTGACGAAACAAATATTTCCTACTTATTTATGATCCTTGAATCGGAGAATATTGAAGAAAATTGATATTTTCATTATTTTTTCTTCATAAAATCGTGATTAAATTAGATTGCATGTGGATTCTACCTTCGTTGGATCTTCTATGTACGATCCTATGGTCATGACGTGAAGAGTGATTTCTTTGACGTTCTCAAGCTCTTCGGGAAGCGCGTAAAGAGCTTCGCTAACAAAGTAAGCTTCGGAGCTGGTCAATCTGAAACATGAGAACGAAAGTTTGTATCAATATTCGTGAAGAATTGTTAATTGTTAAACAAATGCTACATACTCCAAAAAACATTAAATATCTTACGAATTTCCGAAGTTAATTACACATCATTTTCTTCGGGGAGAAATTCTTCATCGTATGAATGAGGGAAACTGAGGAAAAAAAGATCCTGTGATAAGTTATGGTCAGTTATCGAAATTTAGTTACAATCTAGTCCAATTTTTTTTTCAATTTCCCTCGTTCACACGATGAAAGATTGCTCTCCGAAGAAAATGAAATGTCGAGAGCCATATAATCGGATCAACGCGTGCCTGAAACCTTACGACAAGTGGTTTTTGAAAAGGTCAATTTTTCGATGTGTAATCAAGTTTGGATAAGATATCAATGATTTCTGGAGTTTGGAGAATTTGTCGAATAAATTCTTTCATTCCAATATCCGCGTGTCTTTAGTCCTCTTAACGGTCCCTGCCCTTCACCTTATATCCTCTTAGGTCGTTCCCCGTGTTGTTGTCCCGTCTCGTATTACCGTAATCTCATTTTGCATACATATGGCTCATTACTATCGACCACCGTGGTAAGATATCGGCGCCATTTGAAGGCAAATTAATTATGGATTTTAATCGAAAACGATAAACATTCAACGATCTACCAATTCTTTATCAGTAAAGCTATTTTTGTCGATTTGAATTCTTTATCCTTTTTTTCTGGTTTACCGGTAAAAACACCTTTTTTTCATCTTCTAGACGAAATATATCACTGTATTAATATTGAACGGGATATTTCTATCCAAACACGTCAATGGTATTCGGTTTATAGTTTATACCGTTACGTTACGTAGTACGGGCACGCGTTAGTCGTATGGGATCACAGATTTCGAAAGAACTGAACATTTAGTTCGACGCGCTTATCTAAGAGCAGCAAAGATTACTACATAAATTTTTATCGCGTAGAGTAAGACGTCAATATGAATTCAAACTAGACGTTCATTGTCGCAGTAATTTTCTCTGTTCACAGAGTTTTCCACGTCGAAAATTTAACTCGACATTGTGGATCGTGAGCAATCATAATCAGGTGTCATTATCATTAGTCGTGCTTAGAGCGAAAGCGTGACCGTCTCCCCAGTCACAGTATGTGATAATATGCGAAACTATACGTAATAGCAGGCCTCGAAATGCATCAGGATTTGATACTACTATTCTTCCTGTCGAAAATAACACAAGTTCGGAATCTAGTAGGAAAGTAACACGTCCATGCCCAAGATTTGCGAATTGTAAATTTCCTTGAGAATGTTGACTTCAAGATTCTTATTTTGAATCAATTTCTTTAGAAAATGACAGAATCCTGTTGGCTCCTTTAAGATTGAAGATTATCACTTCTGAAATTGTTTTTTTCAATTTCATTATACATTTTTGAAGGATAAATAAAATCCAACATATAGTATACTTAAATGTATTCAAATTTGCCTCAAGCAGAAAAAAATTGTAGCTCATATAAAACGGTTTTGCAATATAAAAAAATTACAGTTTAATTTTCAAATTTTCATGTACTGTATACCATAACTTTTTTTCCATCTGTGGTTTTTTTTTTTGTATTAAATTCGCGATGAGAATGTGAAAAGTATGAAATGAGTTTCGACGTTTGACGCGGATAACGCGAAAGAATGGGAATAACGCGTGCAAGGTATGAGGTATCGGGCAGGGGTTGAAATCGGTGTTTCTAAAAATGTCGGCCATTTATTTTCCCCGCTTTTAGGAACTAGTCGCTAGTGGCACATCGTCACGAAATAGGTTCTTCTTTTTTTTGTCCCTCTCTCTCTTTCACTTCTCGGTTATAGCCGACCGGGAGACAGGCGTCAATAAGTCGTTTGTAAGTGAGACAGCGATTACAACCGCAACAGGCTGAGTAATTTCTTCGGTATAACCATTTACTCGTTTCAGTATAAAAGAACAATAAACGCGTTATGTTCCTACCGTTTCATTCCGTCATGCTGAATAATTTACGTCGCATGATGATTCTTGTCTTACACACTATCTTTTCCATTCTTTTTTCTTTCATGTTCTCTTCTTTTCTTCACAGCCATAGAAAATCTCTTCGCATTCTACCTTTTTGCAAAAGGATAATTATTTATCACGGAGATCATGGGCGTCGATTGAATATCTCCTATACCTACGTTCGTACTATGAAAGACGAGGTGCGGCTCGTATTTCTCGATCGTTACTCGCTTTATGAGAATTCTTTATCACCAAGTAAAACTCGACACGACGCCACTCGAATATATGCAACGATCATAGACTATTTCTGCAACGTCAGTTTCTTCGGTATACGATATTATTTCACACTACGCCGTTCCTTCCATCCTCAATATATCGAGAAATTAGAATCTGAGGAGCGAATAGAATTTACTCCCTTCGAACAACTCGTCCGGTTCATATAAAGCTCCAGATAAGACGTTCTTTTTTTTCCAACAGTTGACGGAAGTGGAACTCCGCAGATGCAACATGCAGATTATCAGTCATAAGGCAGCATCAGACCTGAGACGTTGAACATGCACATGCTCGATCAATCCTTCGATTAAATCGCGACAGTGTATGCTAATGGGTAAAATTGAAAACCGTTTAATCGAACGGAGCGTAGGGTAGAGATAATTGATTCCTAGCCTCGTTGATGATCTCGAGATCCCCTCTCTGCTTCATTTTTCACTCTATTTTTCTCTCTTAGCCGCGGTGAGGATCTGATCCATATAAATTCAATCACGACCGCGAGCGACAGGCCACTGCACTATTCTTGCTCCTTGGGATCGTCCTGACCCTCCCGGACCTCGCTGATGGGTCCTGTATTAATGCAGGCACGACCGGAATAGGCTATGTTCATTTCGTACTCCGTGCTTGTTGGACTTCTATTTCATCTGCGGGTGGTTCCACTATTTTTGACGATATCTCCCTTACCGTTGATCCTAGGTGAAAGATGAATTCCACTAATCTTCAAGCTCTTGAAATTCTCTATAAAAAAGATGGAGGCAGTATTCGCCATGAAGTGAACCGATTCAAAGATATACAGGCTTAAAGCTATTCCATCAACCTTTTTTCGCGATATCCGCCTTTATCTACGAGTGATTCCACTATTTTGACGATATCTCCCTTACCGTTGATCCTAGATGAAAAATGAATTGTAGTAATCTTCAAGCTCTTGGAATTCTCTGTAAAAAAGGTAGAGGCAGTATTCGCCGTGATGTGAACCGTTTCAAAGATATACCGGCTTAAAGCTATTCCATCAACCTTTTTGCGCGATATCCGCCTTTATCTACGAGTGATTCCACTATTTTGACGATATCTCCCGTACCGTTGATCCTAGATGCAAAATGAATTCCACTGATCTTTAAGCCCTTGAAATTCTCTATAAAAAGGTGAAGGCAGTCTTTGCCGTGAAGTGAACCGTTTCAAAGATATACAGGCTTGAATCTATTCCATCACCGTTTCTACCTTTCTGCGCGATATCCATCGTATCGTTGATCCTAGGTATAGAATGAATCAGACTGATTTTCAAGCTCTGAAAATTCTCTACAAAAAACGTATCTATAACTTTTCGCGTGAAATGAACCATTTCGAAGATAACAGGCCTAAAAGTCACTAGAAGAGATTGGATCGCGAGTTTTCAGACGGTCGGTGTATTTCGGTTGTAACGGTGTTTGAACCGTGCTTCTGCGTGAAATGAACCCGGGATAGACTCGGTAAACCCAATTCTCCGGGTATGTACAACGGTTTTAAGTTTAAGTTTCGGGTTATTAGTACTTAGCAGGTACACCGAGCCTCGCCGAATGGGCGAAGGATGGTCGTACGTCACAGCCGCAGTGGCTAAAGCCGGGTATCGTGTTCCGCGCAAATAGCAAAGCACAATATTTGTCTTTCATTAATCCTGGGGGGGCTGGCGTTGAATCGCAGTGTCGCAAAGCGGTGCCTGGAGGAAGAAGTGGCGTCGGCGTCACGACGTCGGCGTTCCGTCTCCGTCTCCGTCTTCGTCTCGGTCTCGGACAGAGTTTTATTCTCGTTCCTGGTCGGCGTCGCTTTGCAATTGGCCGCGAAGCCCTTTTTCAGAATTTTAAGTGACACTCGAACAGTTTCGAGGCGGAAACGGGTCGCGGCTGTTTCTGTAGTCACGAGTCCTCGTATAAACTCGCGGCTCGTTGTTTGTCTACGATTTCCCTAGCTTCCGCGGGGCCTCAACACATCGCCGCGATGCATTAACAAACCCGAAGAAACCTGGACGCGCGATTTGAATACAAATCACACAAAATCCTTTATGGTTACGCTCGGATTTCGAATAACTCATACCGATCATATACCTGTACCGCGTTTCTAAATCTGCCCACACGACGAATAACCAGAATTTTTTCATCATGGCTGAGGCTGATATTAAGAACGATATAAAACAAAAAAAAAAAGAATATTGCAAACTATGCGGAGAGCAATCTGCGCGGATTTCTACCTATTCCTCGCCCATAAAGTCGTTGAAACATGAATTGCAATTTCATTTCACTTTTGTGCAACATATATTATTTCCTTTACGACAAAATCCCCCCGCACAACGTTGCGCCACGATCATTATTGTATCCTTTCACCGTTCATTATTGCAGTACGTACATTGCTCGGTATTGGTACATCGACGATATTATTTCTCTATAACTCGATGACACAAGTTATAGACCGGGAGCTTGTGACGTCTCATTTTTTTCTACAAGTGTGGCACCCCTTCGGGGCCCGAATTATATAATTTATGAAAAGAAAATGGCTGAATCGCGCTTTAAAAACGATTTCTTTTCACGAAGAAACAAAGTTCACACTGAAAGCGACTTGGAGGAACCAATTGAAACTCGGTAACTACGTCAACAGTCGTTGAAATGGGTTGTAATTCTAATTAGAGTAGAACACAAAAATAGATTGAAGCATCGAACGGATTTGAGGAAAAAATAAAATATATTTTGGCAGTGAGAAACTAAATTGCGACCAGAAAAGTGACTAATAGTGAGAAAAGTGACTCGCTAACAGCCCTGAATTTATATAATTCGCCATACGTGTATAAAATGAGACGCTAATTTGAATGACAGAAAAATTTCCTATAGTCGACAAAATTTGACAAAAAATTCTATGTAACGGTATAGACAGAGGGTAAATTGTGTTCATTGTGAGAAAAGCCTGTTGCAACGCGGATCGCTTAGCTTAAGAGCACCAGTTGAGGCTCCGGAGTCTATGTAATAGACTGGGTCTCCGAGGCCAGACTAATGAACACAAAACATGTCAACAGCCGTGGGAAGCTCGGTTCGAGCACTTGTGCTTCAGTCTCATTCCGTTCGGTCCCGGTATTATGGTGCCTCGGGTCTATATAGCTAGGTGTGTATTTGTTTCAGGCACGGTTTTCACCACAACACGGGCTGCAATGAGATAATCCATCGGGACGAGATCAATCGCTGTCAAAAGACAACGGACGGGTGGATAGACGCCCGATTTATATTCCAATCGGAATCGTTGATCGGGCTAAATACCGACGATTAATCAAACTTTCGATTTTCCCCTCTTTCATCTCGTTCTCTTCGATCGAAGGAATTGTTTTACGGTCTATCGTCAATTTACTTGAAAATTTTACCGAACGTAGCTCGAGGTGTCCCAAAAGTATGCTCAAATTTTCAGCCACCCCTATTTTTTGATTCGCTCGTAATAAATTGAA
>JAFFZH010011678.1:11012-40712 GCA_018420115.1 Euura saliciscinereae
TTACCATACCTTTGTAGCGCTTTGAACTGTGTTCGGTAAAATTTTCAAGAGAATCGATTCAACCCTGACGTTTCACGAAAAATCAGAAGTCATTGAGGGTCTAAAATTCCGGAATACCGTTTTTTATCCTCTTCTGCCCGCCCTCTTCCGTCACACGTGGATCCAACGCCGGCGTGCGTGAGTTGAGCTGGTCTTAACTTCATTGCGTCTGGATACGTACGATTCTACGCAGGCGCCAAACGGACCAATATGGATTCTTGAGAGGCTCTTATTATTTAATATCCAAAGATGGGTGATGGGAGCTGTAAAGTCCGATCCTGTCTCATCAAGTTTTCAATAAAATAACATCGAGAGACTAATAGAAGCGCGCGGTCCGGCGTCAAAAGAGTCCATAAAACGGTGATTTATCATCATGTTCGCTGTAATTAACGACACTTACGAGGATGACTCGGAATTTGAACGAGTAAAAAATGTAAATGGGCTAATATTCGTCGAAATCCCGAGAAAATCGGATGAAAGGCTTATCTATCGGACCCTGGGTGGCCGAGTGGGCGTTTCGTGTAGGCAGGACATGCAGGACGCCCCCGCTTCTAATCACGCGGTATTAGCTCTGCTATAATTCTCGGGGCTTTCTAAGTCAAATATAGCCGTGAAAAATGTAGATTCTCGAGATTGCTGCGTGTTCGGTATATCGCTAGACGGAAAAGCCGTGCGCCTACTCCTGTAAGGAGGTCGATAGTTCATAGGATATATCTACCTACATCTCCGAGTCGAGTCGAGTATTCGTTCGTTCGAGCTCAGACTCGGGTCGAACAGGAACACTGGCAATAAAGCAGAGGACAAGACGTTACGGACGTAACGACACACTACGGGATTATGTGATTCTCACGTCTACCTACTCGGTTATTTAGATGTCTAGGTACGCGTACGTTATACCCTCCTGGGTATGGATACCATATGCATATCTGGAGAAACAAAAGGAGAAGTTTCGGTTATCTTCGATGATTATTATCAGATTTTTTATGGATCGGTGATACTTTTTAGGACGGAAAACAAGTAATTAAATTCCCATTGAGAAATGACCCGGACTTAACGATTCATATTATGGTGAACCGGTTGAAGATAGAGAGAAGAAAATGTCATAAAATTGGCTGAATCGCGATAATTATCCCAGTCATTACTCGACTGGTCGTTTGAGAGCGATTTCAAGTCAACATACATAATTACGGTGCATTGAGTATGGCGGAAGAGTGTCGCACATATCTGAGTACGTAATGAGAATTAGACAAAAAAAAAATATAAAATGAGCGTACAAGTATGGAAATGTATGAACGTTAAATTAATAATATAGTGAAGTGTTTACACGCTGGAGTTTTCAGGATTATTATTATTTTTTTGTTATCAATTATTATTAACCGCCCGCGTATTAGAGGCGCGAATACCGATTAACACTGATTATATACCTACGACCTACGCCGTTGGCTATACCACCGGACGATAAGATCTATCCGCAAAACCCATAAATATACTCAACCCTATCGCGATCTACGTTACCGAACGACCGATAAAGTCATTAATAAAAAGTTTATGGACGACCGTCTATTTACCACTTGGTATATATACGCGGCTCGCAGCCTATCAACGACAAAGTGAACGCACGTTACTACAACTTGTTATATTTTTTACACTTCTACTATATAGTCGTAGAAGAAAACGAGGCGATTATTTGAAAAATACATAATCAAACGAATGAATCACAAAAAATCGTTAGAAATCACTTTGACGCGGCCACTATGAAGAGTTCAATTCAAGTATGCCTGAATCAATGGTGAAAGAAAATGATTTTTGTCCATACAAGTTTTGCTACTATTTCAGGAAGACAAAAATATCGCTGGGGATCTTTGATTCTGTCTTGTTTTGTCGGTGGGAATCTGTGGGAATGATTAGCAGCTGAAGGATAGACCATGAGAGTGATTTCGTGGGTTCAAAGTTCAGGGTTTGAAGGAGGTGATAAAAAGAGCATCCCGCATCTGGCGTTTGTCACGAGTGTCCGTCTGCCGGTCGGTGTTTACCGCAATTTATAATCGAATCACGTTTCCCGTCGCCCTAAGGTCCGTGGATCTCTTTGCCCTCTCAGATCCTCGGGTTCTTGCGGCCTTCTGGTAGCCGGAGAGAGTCTCGGAGTCCTCGATTATACCGAATAACGTCGACCACTGCACCGATGTTCACCGTCCGTATCGAGCATTCGCGAAACTCAACCCGACTTGTTTACAACCCGCGGAGGTATTGGCACAGCCTCCTGCGTCGCCGCGGTCCTAGTAAGGGCACCTTTCTTGCTAAGATATTTATTGTGCCTACCTACCTGCCTACCCACCTTGGTCAGGTGGTCGGGTGGTCAGGTGCGCCAATACTCATCGATCGAATAAAACAACGACTACGAAGACGACGGTATTACAGCGGATAGATCCGCGCTGATCCGCATCTGCGGTTAGTCCCTCGACTACCCACACGTGCAGGGTATAAATTCAGGCCCTGAATCGTGTCGCGAAGTTCGATCATCTTCACGCTTACCATACGGATCGGATTCGAGGTTTTTCAGTAAAAGGCTAGCAAACATTTTTAAGAACACTGTTAAAAACATCTTGAAATTTCTTATACAAACTGTATGTGATGTATACCACTGTGATGTGGTTCTAAAATTGAGTATAATCTTGGCTATGAAATGTCCGAATGATTTTGAATTTTCAAAACTGTTATATGAATATTGAAATAATGAAAAACTTCAATCTTAATGTACAAAAAGTATGTTAATTGCTTCACACACATTTTTATACAGAAATTTCTGACAGTGCAGCTGAATTGATAACCGCGGGGGGGTTCTAACCGCGGCCTTATCGGCGTTCTTTTATTTGTCGTTTCTCGAAGAGAGTAATTTACACGTTAAGTCACGGAGCGAAGTGCGGTGCAAAAGGAGCACCACCGCACCCTATTTGTAAATGTCAAATTATCCATATATGTGTTACACATGTACGAATGTAGTTTGTGGGGGGATACCTCGATGTCTCCTTCCCTCCCCCCGTCGCCGGTGAGTCCGATTCCGCGGGGTATTTCTCGAGAACTATGTAGGCAGGCAGAAACGCGTGTATCGACACGTGTAAGTCGTGCAGGCTATGCGCAACATCTGCAATCTTGTTAAACTGGTAGCGAAAGGTAGCGAGAGACGGGATACGGAAATAAGTAGAATCGAACTATGACAATTTTTTTTCATTCCAACTCCGATGTGATGGAAGAAAACAAAAAAGAAAGAAAAAATTAGGCGAAGAAGAAAAAAAATTGTACCGAAACCGGTTACAATTTTCTTCGCTAATTATGATAATTACTCGGGATGATCGTTACGACGACGGACGTCTTCGTCAGACCCGCGTGTGTCTCGTGGCGGAGCGAGCGAGTCCGGTGCTGCAGTGCCTTACAGGATGAAGGAGGGATCAGAGATGCCCACCATCAATCACATTACTTTTTGGTTTCAACCGTTGACGGACAAGTTCCAAGAATCCAAACGCAATTATATTAAACATAAATCAGTTATAACGAGCATACGAGGACTGGGAATGAGGATCTCCGGGACTGACTGGACCCTGGTCCGTAATACTCTTCCATTCACAACTCTGAAATGTACGCGTTATATATACACACTCTCTTCAAAAATTATTCCCCGTGTTATAATTAGAAGCCTTTTATCCGCTCATTATCGTCGTACGGAGGAATAGAATGGCGGGAATAATTAGATTCTCCATCCTCTCTTCCATTTTTTGTTCATCTACCTTTCGCGACGAACGACTAGACTGCACTGTAAAAAATGATGACACACATTGAATACACGAAAGTCTTGTAAAGTTAGAAATTAGTATAGCAAAGTGCACTGTCAGAAATTTCTGTATTAAGATTCATAAAAATGTATGTGGAGCCATTAACATATAATTTTTGTATCAAGATATTATTAACAGTGTGAATCGCTATGCATGTTTCTTCAAATTATGAACAAATTTTCAATATTGCTCTAGATTCATCGCAAAATTACTAAATTCTGTACGAATTTTGCAACCTTGTGTAGTAAATTTGTCCTATATATTTGTAAATTCATTTTAATACTAAAATGTGAATAAAACTTCCAGCACGTTGTAAGTTGACGAAAAAAACAATTTTTTTACAGTGTGGACTGGTGTGACGATTCCCTTCAACGCCCAATAAGCCTAAGAGCACCACACACCTAAATGAGCGTAATCGCGTGCGGCTAGGAGTGTCACGCAACGAAACTGTTTAACGACATCCTCACGCTGATACGCGTGCCTAATGAAACGCGCCTCTGCGCATATAGGATACAGTCGAGTTGCAAGATATCGGATAGATGCAACGGCAGAGTCACGCAATTCCCATTTTTCCACTGTATTTGTGTGAATAAAAAAAAAAGCTACGTTCTACAGATTCGGTGAAGAGGATATAATTTATTGGGACCCAATACGAGCCGGGAATCTCTTTCCCTATCTCTCACTCATGTCGGTGACGAAATATTCAGCCCCACGCGTAAGGTGAAAGGAAGGTGTCTCGAAGATTTACAATGCTCGATTCTCTGACTCTCTTCGTTCGTTCGAGTGTATTTGTTAGTCTAAGCACATCCGGTTGACGGGGTACCCGCAGGGGTGAACGGGGTGGGACGCGGGCAGCACACCTTCCTCGGCGACCTCACGTCTACAGGAATCTCTCTGCATCGAGGAGTCCGAGCGACACGAAGTGTATACAGATGGCCGACCGCGCGTAGGTTTACTTCATTCTTTTTTCCCAAAGTAGAAACTTGGAAATAGTTTCAACAATTTTACTTCTTCTTCTTTTTATCTACAGAGAGAGAGGAGAGAGGGGGGAAAAGTGGTAACGTCAAACGGAAGTCTCGCGTGTCTCGGTAGTTAACGTAGAAACTGTCAATTATTCAACCCTATACCCGGTGTACCTATGTATTTTTCTGATTATCTACTACGTCCTCCACCCCTCAAAGTGAAAGGAAATTCCAACGCGTCGTCGTCCGCCTTTATACATCCGGTGCGGCGGCGTTATTTGTACACGAATATGTACAACGCAGGTAAGGTTCGAGGCACCGTCGTGTGACGTTGCCCAAATGTCTTTATCCTCCATTCGTCTCAAGTTTTTTTCAATATCACAACGCGAAATTCATAGACTAGTGTCAACGGTTAGAAAAATCATCCGTGGCTTGGATTATAACCGAAACCCATAAAGATTATGAAAGGGGCAAGGGTCGGTGACGGACGTTCTTAAATGGTAATGTGCGTGTGCTTGTTTCAACCACCATCAATACCCCGCGGTTGGTGAAGCAGCAGTGTGTGGACATACGGGCCTCCCATCTATGTGTTTGGTACGTGAAAGAGCGAAGAAGAAGAAGAAGAACAGAAGAGCCGGGGCCGCATCCGCTGTAGAAACCTCATGCAGTCGAACAATAGCTTGGCTCTCCTCGGTGGACGACGGAATTAGTGTTATTATTGGACCAAATGTCTGGGGTCACGCCGTGGGAAACGGTGTTTTGGTTAAGAAAAACCGGTGTAACATTGCGAGATCCTGCGAAGAGGAGGCCAATCGAATATCTCCAGTCACGCACCGATGCGAAGCCATGCATTATCTCTAATTTCTGCACCGCGTTCAATATCATCGGGAGGAAAAGGGATGATAAAATTCGTTAGAAT
Organism: Euura saliciscinereae; assembly: GCA_018420115.1. Lineage (NCBI taxonomy): Eukaryota > Metazoa > Arthropoda > Insecta > Hymenoptera > Tenthredinidae > Euura > Euura saliciscinereae. Next base: position 16,760 of record JAFFZH010011678.1, read on the forward strand.
TGTTTTCATTTATTCAGTTTTTTTCTATTCAACCAGTTCAGATGCATTTCTCGGCTATCCACGTACCGACGACCCGTTCCTACTAATTAAATTAGCGTATTGGCTCCGCGGAAACAGTCACGCGAGGGTAACGACCTCATCTCCATCAGTCGCTTCACGAGTCCCCAGAGTCTGGTATATCCACGAGTGTTCATTAGGATAATACAGGCCCAGCCCAACCCTAGGACAACCCAGCCGAACCCGGGTCAAAGCTGAACCGCGGCTAATCTAAGTCATCGCGAGTTGTTAATTCGGTTTATTTCCACGCTCTTGATAAAAACCCGGAGTCAGACCGGGAAAATAAAATATCGTATTCGTATTTTCTGTGATAAAAATGTCAAACATTTATCATGAAAGGGGAGTCGCTCTAGGTACCATTTCGATATGTACTTTAATACCGACCACGTCTATTCATTGGATTTTATTTACGTTTTCTCGTTCTCTGAGAACGAGGCTAGAAAAAGAGAGACAGAGTGGAATGTATTGGTTAAGAAATGACTTGCGAGATATCTGAACGGTACGTTTTCCTTATACCCGGCATAAACGCGAGCCTCCAGACTGCAGCGACTGCTTCCATTGATTGTGAAGTCGATTTCTGCAACGGTGCCGTTGCTTTTGGCATCGCGTATAACGTGTAAGCGGAATGTTTGAGGTGAATAAATATTTATTCCCTTTCCACATTTAAAGAGAGCGTTAAGTATGGGTACGCCTTCGAATAAATACCTTCATTCATATTCCGACTTCGCCAGCACCAACTCGGACTAAAAAGTTATTACGGATACTCGACTTTCCTTCCAGCACATCTACACTTCATTCAGGTCTATAAATAAGATAAACACTCGCTTAGCAAATCAAATTCGCTTACATTTTATTCGATTGATATCTTAACCATTCAGCACCCGGCTCGGAATCAGGAGCAGCAGCGATAGCGCTGAGATTTTTTCTAGATTCCGAAGAATATCGCTTTTGTGTGTCTAGCGCACCTGTCAGGCTAGAAAAGGCATTTTTGCCCGTCCCGTTTGGTCCTGGAGCAACGACCCTCGCCCAGAGTAATTTCAGGCTGACATTAACCCCGGACGTTAAGTTGTTTAAAAAATGAGCAGACCTGTTATTTGCCTAATGGAGTTTGCCTAACCCTGCGCGAAGTTTGAGCTGTTAATTTTTCGTTGAATACAAAATCTGGATATGATACCATGCCGACGTTGCAAATGGGTCAGAAAGTTTTTACCTGCATCGGTGGAACGCGGTCTTTGCTTTTAATTAGAGATCGTCCCTCCGTTCATGGCGCGGATCATCCGGATGCCTTGAGTGCATTTCGCTGTTCGACTCGACTTCGCTTCTCGCAATTAGCCACTAAACGATTTTCCATTTCCGTTCTACGTATATCGAACCTCTAATCCTGACGACGGGACTCGAGTTTGACGATGCAAACGTCAGAGTTTCGGCGGTTTCTTTTTCTCCGTTCGCATCGATCACTTTCGAGTCCATACACACAACTCGCGTCGATGAGACGTCGAAGACCGGAAGTCGCCATATCGAGTGGGTCGTCTGGCGAGGAAAAATAACGCCGATCCCAGTCTGGTCAGGCCTTTGCGATATTTCTACGTGACCAGCCTGCGCCGCAACTCGTTTATTTAAAATAGTTCAAACCCGAGTCTGAGCGGCGTAGGATGTGAAAGAGAGAGAAATAAAAAGGATGAAAATAACGGGGAGAGAGGGAAGAACCAATTTTGCAGTATTGCAGGGTGGCCCGACGCACTTGCGCCGTGTCCCAGTGTAGCATAATGTGTAAACCTGTAATTTCTACCATACGAAGAAATGATTTAGCTCCAACAACAACCGGTCAGAGTCCTGTGGTTAAAGAGGACACGCAGGATTGACTAATTGACTTTCTTTATTCCACCACAAAGTGAGGAGAGACTCGAGGTACTCGAGAGGGAGAGAAAATAAGACCTTATACCAGACCCGAGAGTCATGCATGTGTATCAGCCGCAGTTGAAATGATGATGATGATGCACTCCCGTACGTTAACTCCACTCTCCACTCCACGGCTACTGACTTACATGCGTTACCAACCGGGGGCTCTAAGTACCCACCACCATCATCGCCACACGGGTTTACCGGATAGTTGGAAAGAGATTACTTCCAGGAATAAGTTTCGTGTGTGTAATTGCACCCGGGGATACACTAAGGGGTACAATTGTACCGCCTGCATCGTGCCACTGCAGTCTTTAAAATAATTAACATTGCTCTTCAACGAGGGGAGGTAAGTAGCCGCAGTATCGTATGGTGGAGAGTCACCGAATCTGCACGACGATATTTATGCCAGGTATATTCAAATAACGTAATAAATGATCCTGAATGGCGGTTGGTTCGGTATTTTTCGTACACAATGATGACATTTGCCTGTGCATCAAGGAGTCAAGAACCAACCGCTGAACGTTTAATAACCCAAACAACGGTACAGGTTTAGGTTTGGGTTTGGGGTCGGATTTTGTCCCGAGGTTCGATCTCTGATCGATATTATTGATGGCTTCATCCGCTCAGCAGCGGTCTGGCGTGCCTGGGAGCCAGGTGGCTACCCTCGATTGTTTTTTTTTTTCATTTCATTTCATTTCATAAGGTCTTATCGCAACACCCCTAGTTTATAGTGTGGTGATGGTTGACTAATGCCTTGCAATTTTGTCTTTTGTTGGATGCGCCGATTGCCCGCTGTGAGGCGGTGAGGCGATGAGACTGAGACCAGAAAACGCCCCTTTTTTTAGACAACCTGCTGGGCGAAGAGTTCTGAAGAGTTTTATTTACCCACGTTATGTATGATCCGGCGGTAAATAATGGACAAAATTTGAAATATTAAATGCTGTGACTTTTTCTTTTTTTTTCTCTTGGTTTGTTTTGTTTGTTTCATTTGAGTGAAATACTTAATGCGGAAACGCGGTTTTCACGGCTCGTTGCGCAAGTGGAATTCATAGGTATGGATGAATGCGCGTGGAACGCGGAGGCAGCGATTATTCTTACCAATTTAATTAATTAACGGTGTGAACGCGCAGGCTCAGACTGAGGCGCAGCGAGAAATATCTGTAATTCAGTTACTGCGGACAGGTAACAATGCGACGTACGTATAATTATAACAGAGCGCTATCAATCAGCGAGTTGCATTGTTTCGAAGCACCAATTATGCCGGTAAAAAACCCCCGGCTCAATCCAATCGTATTGTTTATATTTCGCAATTAGGGTTTTTATTAGCAAATTACAGGTATGCGTGGTGGTGGTGCACCGCGCGACCGCGTATACGGAGGCGGCTTTCATTGAACAATGATCGGAACGCGGAAAATTGCTCGACATACCGAAGGATGTAAAGTGAATAAAAAAAATGAAAAACATATCAGAAGAGAAAGAGGTAAAGTAAAAATGGAAATAAATCGCCAACTGGTATAAATCCACCGAGCTTCTCTCTCGAATTCGGACGAAACTGATCCATTCGCGGATCAATTGATGTTGCACTGCGATAGAGATAAAACTGCGTTGCCGGTGGGCTAGGCATCACTCGACGGTTCAACGGCGCGGCGTCCGCGTCGTCGTACCCGGGATCCCTTATTCTCTTTGATTTATACACTGGATTTATGTTGCCCTGACTATAGAACGAGAGGACGAGATATAAACAGAAAGAGAGTCTGCCTACCTCTATTGTCCAATGATTTATGTCGCCCCATTATCATATGGAGATTTGTTCTCTCTCTCTGTCTTTCGCTCTCGCTCACTTGAAAAAAGAGTACAAACCTATCCTATCGCGGAACCGCAATCCGTCCTATCATACCCAGATATCTCTAATTTGACTCAATTCAATTGATCTCTTTTTCCAGTTTAGAGATGTACATTGGGTTGAAAAATATCTTCTATATATGATAATGTACCGATGCCAACTTTTTCGCACAAGTTTTTACATTCAAAACGGAGAAAAAAAACCACAATATATAATCCAATTGGTACTGGCGATGAAGTACTTGAGCTACAGCAATCTCCATGTTTCTTCAGTATCAGAATAGAAAGAAGAGCAGATTCACGTGAGGAATTTGTTGTACGGTCACAAAAGTTCTCAAAAATGAAGTGTGAAACAATCATTTCCCCCCCAAACAGGCACTTTTTTGTCGGTTTTTGTTATTTTTTCATAGATATGAAAGTAGTTCACCTGGATTCAGTGATCAGACCTGAAAAAGCTCACGTGGAATTGTTCATACTGTATCAAAGAAGATATCTGTGAAACTAGAAGTTGATTCGATAAATATTTCATCGCCGGTTACATTTTGAAATCGGAAGAGTAGGTGAAAATCAGTTTTCTAGATGATCCAAGATTTGTAAAAGGCTGCATATGAATTGAGAACTCGAGAAAAAGATCAGTTTAGTCTGATAACAAGTTCCAAGCTTCTCATCACTCTCCACTTTTTGTGACATGTATCGCTCTCATTCTGAGCTGTGCAATTGGATAATTTTCACAGATTATCACTGTTGGGCCCAGATTAGAAGACTTCAAAGATCAGACTCTGTTCGGATCTTGGCAGATATTGGATATAGAATATCTCCCAATATTTGTCAATATCTCCTAAGATGATGTTCCCAGTGTTTCACCTCCTTTGTCACCACGAAAATAATGTCTAATTCAGCATCTCAGAAGGGAGAATAAGTCTGATTCGACGGAGCAGAACGATCCCACGTCGTTTGGTAGGTACTTGGGAGAAGTATCACTCGTCGATGCAGGTAGTCGAGTATTTTTCGAGGAATGACGAATGTCCGATTGTTTGACAAAGGAATATAAGAAGTCTAGCTGGGGACATAAGTGCCCATACGGTACCTTCACTATCCGGTCCCAGGATCGACGGAGTTATTCAAAGAACCGGTAGAGGTGGTGCTACCCACCTATAGATAAATTGTCTTGTCGCTTACCGCTTAGCAAAGTGAGAGTATAACATAGTACCGATCAATGCGTTCCAGCTAGGGACAATTTCCGTTCACTCGTGTAGAGCGTCGCGTCGCCCCTTCTAAAATCCCACAGGAGTCATAAGGTCGAGTCGGAAGACTGGGAAAAAAATTCGACTCAGACACTCTCGAATCTGCTATCCTCTTCTATGGTACTTCATAATTTCGGGCACAGCATGAACGAAACCTGTGTGCGCACATAAATTAGCGGTTCTACAACCGCCTTCCTCAAACACTCCGCTTCTCGTGCGCCTCGACTCTCGACGATCTCGTAGACGGTGTCACGTCATAATTCGAGTGCCAGAACCCGCGGTGCTTCTAGCGGGCGGAAAACATCCGTTTTCCGCCCGCTCAAGAGCCATGAAAAGTGGCATTTTGCGGCCGGCAGTCTTCGTAGCCTGTTAATTAGAAAAAGGAGAAGAGGAATGCGCCACACGTGCATCCGCACGGCGGAAATCATTGGAACCGAGCCTTTCATCCATCGGTGAAGATAGGATCGGGCTAACGCCGTGTACCGCGGTGCGGATGATAATTAGCTATCGCCTATCGCCCATTGATTCAGCGTGATGGGCGGCAACCGGTGGATGTTTGGAGGCAGAGTCTCGGTTATGTGTGCATGCGGGCTGTACAGGTACGCCGACTGTCTATTAAACGGTGAATCAGTCCGTGGTGATTAGACCCCGAGCTTATGAAACCTCCGCAGTAAGAACAATGCGATAAATCACCGCGGTAAACCGAGGCACAATGAAATTAATAGATTATATTAAATTGCGTTCGCTCTTACTCCACAGCGTGTACTATTCGCTATATTCTTTGTTCTTCGATACCTGATTTCCGATTCCAACCACGCAGGGATTCGGGATTCGAGAATTTCGCAGGAATTTATATGATTGAAATTTGATTCGCGATAATTACTCGATCATTGACTATATTGGTTAAATTTGTGAATATTTTCTTGTATTCTTCTTCGATATAGAGAAATTCTAGTCTGAATTTTAGAAATTCGTGAAAATGTTGTCTCATACTTTCATGCAAAAATAGAATAAAAAAAATAGAAGTCGAAAAAGCTCGACTAGCCTAGATTTGAGGGATTATTTTTATTAATTTAGGAATTTTTTATGCAATCATTCATTTGATTTTCAACCCTTATTTCCTCCAACCCTCGTTCATAATTCATATAAAAGAGAAATATTCCTCAAACTGAAAATTTGTCAAAAATTTGTGAAACTTGAACGAAAATATGTGAAGTGTAAAGTGAGACGACCGTTGGTTTTCCAGCTAGGAATTCAAGATCGCGTATCGATGTGACATTTCGCGTTAACTGATCGACCCCAGCTTCGTCCCGACGGTGGTTCGATATAATTACGTGCCTGCGGACACAATTTCTACGAATTATCCGTCGATCTTGCGCACTTTCTGGTCAACAGGTAACAGCTCGGGCCTCGAGCAGGACATCGGATTAAATTAATCGTGTTTTTCCCTTGGTACGTGAGACTTTGGCTTTCGAAATAAAGATAAAATATAACGAAGAATACTAAAGGTTACTTTTTTATCGTTGAGGTGGACCAAGAGTCAGGCTCTTGAACGGATGGTTTATTGTACCATTTCGAAGTTTACGACGAAGAAGAATTCGAACCGTTATAATCTATAGAAAAATGAAATAAAACCAACGTGGTGGATAAATTTTTCGAACCTACCACTAATCTTAAATTATAGACATACTAATAGAATATCGTTGGGTAGAATTATGAACGAAGATCGCCTCTATAGTGGGTATAATTATCGGCCAAATTTCACGCATCAACGGTACCCCGAATGCCACGAATACATGAATTTTTGTTCATCATTAATAATAATAATAATACGGTTAAAAAAATGGTGTTTAGTTGGTGTTTTAAAATTTAAGGAGAAAGAATCGAGAGTGAAAATAAAAGGGGCCTTGAAGGTCCGCTTTTTACCTACTCGCGCACTGCGGTCGCCCTCGAGGCCGTTCGCTCTTCTCTTCCATTCGCAGTCTAATAACACAAACTTTACGATCGCACTAAATTATATTCTGTCAAAACACAGCTACCGACCTCTCGCCACCTACAACACCGCGAATAGTTACAAAATTTCTAAGACCACTGATCCTCTCGTCGGACATCTTCATCGTTAGGGATTCATTATTTCCATACCGAATTTCGTTGCCGAATCGGGAATGAAAAAACAAGGTATTCGAAACTCTAGTGAAATTGATCAGGCATCGGTAATCTGGTCACGTTCCGGACATAATTTTGGGTGAGTTGAAAACGTAACGGGAGCTTGCAGCCGAGGAAATAGCCGGGTACCAAGGACCTCTGAGGCAAGAGATTGAGGAAGCCCGAGGAAGATGAGGGACCGAGATCGCCCGGGGCTGGACCGGACTCCCTCTAATGACGTATCTCTATTGCGTGTAGAGTCGCGTTACACGCAACACGCGCACATCTAGGTATAAGTTTTCCTCGAGTCAGTGTGATATGGTATTTCTTATACAAAACAGGAATGAAATTTAGAAAATGAAACGAAATTGATATAAAACGTCTTGAAATTTCATATTTGTGTTCCAATATTGAAAAAACATGCCGAGCTTCCGATCACTGTATCTCAATATCGATATGGTTCTATTAAATTTATGTTTCTTTTTTAGTTTAAATTATCATTTTTTGGTTCATTCTGCAATATTTTATGATCCGATTCGGCAATTATTGTGGCAGTGGAAACCCATTTTTGAATGAAATCATCACGAACATTCTGTACATGAAATTTATTATAATTTTGGCTATGAAACTTCAGAACGATTTTCAATCTTCAAAACTGTTACAATATTGAAAAAGTTGAATTTTAATATTCAAAAAGTATATTTTAATCGCTCCATCTACATTTTTATGAAACTTAATACAGAAATTTCCAACCGCGTCAAAATTTGATTGAGGAAAACTGAATTTCAGCTCATTAAAATTACAACGAGAACAATAAACCTTTTTTTCTTTCGGACGCAATTCTTCAATCTTTTTTTTCTTCTTCACGTCCATCCGTGTAGCTATTTCATTCCATTTCTTTTTTACTTTTTTTCTCTTTTACCTCATATTCTCGTGGTTTAGAGAGCTGGGCATCTCCTCGCCGCGGATATTTATGGGTGTTTAGGATCCCTGGGAGTGGTTCACCGCTCACGTAAGACCATAGCCGGCGCTGTGGCGAGGCTGCCCACACTGTAAAATACTCGTTGTTGCCGTAGGTACCCGGAGCGGGTAGGGAAGGGTATGAACTACTCCCGGATATTTTTGTACAATTTTTTCAAACCGCCTGGGAAAGAAGCTAATTTTCAACAACCGGGATGAAAATCTGGTTGAAATCGCGACAGTCACGAACCGCGGGCTTCGGATGGGAGAAGAGAATAAAAATGCGAACTTAGAGAAGGAGAACTCGAACAAGTCTCGGGATCGGATGGATCACACCCTTCCCTAGGGTTCAAGCGGAATTAGGTATAGGCGGGTACGTTACACACCTTTGTCGTAATTATTGATATTTATACCCCGGCGCGCACAACGGGTGGAATTATTTATGGCAAAGAGACCGGGAGAGCATTAAACTATGTTTTACTGCTGTCCCGAAGAATGAGACGGGACGTCCAATAAAACAAGCGGTGATTAGAGACGAGAAAAAATAAAAATAAAGAGGAATCATGGGAATCGGGAAGAAAGTTGAATTATGCAAATGGTATAATTCCGACGTTGAAAAGGTGACGACATTAATTGGCCCCGGTTTCTGCTCGAGTTTTACGCGTTTCCGCTGACGTACGGTTTCAATCCTGAAATCTTTTTCTCTTACATTCGGAGAGACACGCGACGCGGTGCCTACACGGCATAGGTTAAATTAAACCTGATGGCCGATGCGTGCAGGGACGACGACCAGAGACATTCTGAGACTTCGAAGGGCAGAAATTAGGTATAATCGACCCCTCGGCCCTACCTGCCTACGTGAATTGCAGGTGCGGAGATACGCGTCCGGCGATGGGCGATCAACGTTGATCATTGATAACCGATCAGCCGGACCGAATACAGGGTGCATCGGGGCTGGTCGGTTACACTGTCAACAATTTACCTTTATTTCGCATCTGCCTTAAATATAATGACACACGCGGCGCCCCCGTCAACCGATGAAAATTGTATTCTCGGAATATTCAACATCGCAAGGATATCGTTTCTCATTAATTTCGTCATCCTCAAGAGATTACTCATCCAGATTGGCAGAAATTTTTCAATCGAGGGTGAAAAAGTACTCAAAAATGAAGCTTGAAACAATCATTTCCTCCAAAAAGCCACCTTTTTTGTCGTTTTTTTGTTACTTTTTCATAAATACGGAAGTAATTTACCTGGATTTAGTGACCAGACCATAAAAAAGCTCACGTGGAATTGTTCATAATTCATCATAGTTTTTGAAATGATCATGAGATGAATTCGCAATAATTTTTTTTTTGAAAATGGCATTATTTTGGGTCTTTTTGAACCCGGCGTTAGGTGGACGTTGTTAGAATCGAAAGAAATGTAATTATAACTTTTTTCATCTTCATCTTGTTATTTTCTGCACGTGCGTTTTAATTAATCAATTTCTATGAGCGTTGGAACATCGGTCGAGGTTCCACGAGTTGATTAGAAATATTTATCGTCCGTATAGCCTCAGATTTATTGGTCAAAGTTTTTTTTTTTATGGTGCCGTGGTTTTGAGAGAGTGGAGTAGAACCGCGGCCTCAACACCTGCTTAGAAATTTAATATTTCATGAAGTGGCATGCGGCGTTCTCACAGAGGCTCACCAGAAGCTGTAATGTAATTCAACCTGAATTCGAGATATATAACGATGATTACCATACATTAAATTGCTCGGGCATCTGATCGCCTCGTGAACGAAGAGCGAAGCGAACCAAGACGCCAAGAGAAGAGAAGAGAAGAGAAGAGATCACACAGATTCTATGTAGTCACGCGAGATAAGAACCGGGATCTATGGACGATCAGTACGGGGGGGTAAAAAGCGAAGCCATTAGTCGAACGATTTCAAAAGAGTTTTCTCCTGATTTATCGTCTGCTTCTAATAAACACCGGTCGATTTGTTATCCCAGGACGTTTTTTTTTCTTCATTTTTTCGAATCGTCATACGTCAGAATATGTCCAGCCTTGAGAATGGAAGTTGAATTTTTTTTCTTTTTCTCAACTCTTTTTTCTCCCGCCCACTGCACCGGACCGCTCACGAATATACCGCAGCGGTTCTTTGAATATCGGCTTTCTTTCTGAGAATTCTGAACTCCTACTCGACCACCGCACCGTGCCCGCCGACTCCAAATCGAAATAAAAGAAAAAGAAGAAGAAGAAGAAGAAGAGGAATGAAAAAAAATAATAAAAGTAGAAAATAACAAGAGGTAGGAAGATGCCAAACGAAACGGAACGAAGAGAGACGATAAAACGAGAAATAAGAGATCAGCGACTGCAAGGTGCTGCAGCTACCTTGCTCACGTCTCTCTTTACCGCACGGTGCTTCGAAACACTCATCCGCACCGATACAGTATGGAGATATTTTGTACCCTACGAAATAATCGCGGATTCTTGTATCAGAGGGTTTCCCCGACCCTCGAGGGCGCTGCCCCTCTCTCTCTTTCGTTTTTTTTCTTTTCATTTTCTCATTCTTCAAGCTCCTCGTCGGAGGCCGCAGACTCTCGTGGCCCTTGTCGCCGCCGTCTACGTTTCACCGTTGCTGCTCTTCAAGTTATAGCGCAGAGAAAGACTCTTTAAGCATATAATTATTAGTGCCGCCTCGAGCACCACTCCGAACCGGCTATTGTTGCGTCATGCCTAGTGCACAACGCTGTTGAAATTGTTTTCGAGATTGAGCCTCGTACTCGATTGCTATCCTACGATTTGTCGATCATTTCGAATCGTTTTTTGAACCGGCATACATCGCGATACACCGCAAAACGGTGGGAGACGATCATCGAGTTGTGAAAATTTAACGCTGGAATCTTTCTGGATGACGGAGTTCACCGATCGCTGGTATAAACGCTGTGAATCGACGGGTTTCACTGGGTCTGAGGTTTTCCATTTCTTCATAAGGGTTCTCGCCACGATTATTTCTCGTCGAATGGTTCTGCCACATATGCGGCAACTGCACGGTGTACATTGACCGACGAAACTGCTCGTTACTGACCACTCTGCGGTTCAAGAGGCGATCTAATATTCGCAGGGTATAATGACACGGAAGTTCAGGAGGAGTGAACGCAAACCTCAAATTTACTACGCATCAGTCACGAATGGCAAAAGCTCGCAAGGTGCACTCGAAGGCGACGACGAGAATTACATACGTACTTGACGAAATAGTTAATCAGGAGATTTTTCGGTTTCTGAACCCTTGGCCCTTTTTTTCTCACGCTATTCCAGAATATCACGACCGGCTATAGTCCAAAATCTGATTTGAAAACGCATCATTGATGACTACTAAAGTGACTGCGAAGTTTGTCATGCGGCGAGAAGGGGTCAAATACCGGGTCTTATCGGTTTTACCCTCAATAGTTTTGTTTCGTAAAGACGTTCACTTCGTTGAAACAGACACATTCGACTTGGTCGACGTGAATATTTGTTGCATTTGTAGGAACTATGAAATCTCATCGGATAATTATTGGAACGAACTCAAACCAAGAAACTAGGGTTGCAGTGGGGTCAGAAACTAGTGTACAGCAATTATTGAGTGTCATAAACTAGCAGCTACACTAGGCTCGAATAAAAGACGATAATTATTAAATCATTCATTGAATTATAAATTGAAAATATGATCGTTACCTTAATGAAAATAAAAATTTCAAACCATTTGTGATATAAAAAGGGATAAATTTCATCGACTTTTTTTAAATTCCTCTCGAAGTAGGGATAGTGAAATTGCGGGAACCACGTGCGTATCGCGGCTGGACGAATTTGATCAATGGAACGTACATCGCGGCCGTCGGTCCGGGGTAGTTTCGCGGATACGTGGAGGGATAGAGAGAGAGAGATATATACATAACGGATTGAAACAGTCGGAGTGGTGAACATACACGCGGAAAATTGGATTGATGTCTCGTTGACCGGAATACAAGGCAATGAAACCGGCAGCGAGAGCGCCCCGCTGGAAGCAATTTCATTTGCATAAAACATTTCAATTGAAAACGGATCAGTGTGTACGCGAACCGCAGAGAAGCTACTTGGCCGGACCCCGGATATGGATAAATTCCACAGACCCCAAATTTCATTCGCAAGTGGAGATGCAGAAACTGGAGAGAAATTCCGCATGAGACATCGAGTCCATTTCTTTCACTGAAACCTTCTTCTCCCGCATATAAATCCACTCACACGATTTTCTATTTGTCACTTTCAGAGCGGTTCCCCAAATATTTCAAGATTAGAGCGAATGTGAAGCCTGAGAGGTTTTCAACCCTCCGCAGTTTTCTTCATTTCCTTACCCTCCCGGACCCATGGACGCGTTGACTTCCGAGGAGGATAATCTTTGATCGAAGAAACATGACGTTTGTTCAGGATTATTCTCCTAATTATCGCAAGTCGTATAATCCGAAATAGACGCGCAAGTGGCTGACGTAAGATACGTGAAGAACAGCTGTGTGCTCGTATACTACACGAGGTCGACTTCCACGGGGGCCACATTTCTCTAGCAAAGAGAAAAGAAAAGACACACACACACCAGAAAAAGGAACAAAAAAAAGACATATATCGACCAAGTTACGCACGTGGTGTTGTTGGCTGTCCGCTAATGCCACCCCCCCTCCCTCCTCAACCTCAACGTATGTGTGACTAGATTATGTACGAGAGGAGGAATGATGACGCATAATATACGAGATGTATGAGATCTGTGAGTACAATTATGACTGTGACTCAAACCAACCGACAGTCTCGCGCCCCTCCTACATTAATGTATGTCACGGCAATTTAAACAAAGAGAGGAAAAGGTCAACGTAAGGTTTTTTGATTAAATAATAATTCCGTGACGTCACATTATTATTGTTATCATTTTGGTAGGAAATAACAATTTTTTTTTTTTATCTTATTACTGTCCACCGGAAGTGAATCGCGAACTCGTATCTACATATATACGTACGTATATATTTTTATATTTCATATGTGAAAATCGGGTCTGGTTGACGATGCACTGTTTTTTTTTTTAATTTTTTTTTGGGGGGAGACGAGTGCCTCCGGAGTCTGGAGGACGTTGAGACCTCCGGAGGTGACGTGCACGAATCCTGCAGCGCGGACTCACAGACGGGATTGTAACTCGAAACTAAAACTGGCGTCACACATATGCCTTTTGTTACAAGCGATCCCAGAGCAGACAGTTAAAATAGAGGAACCAACGAGAAAAAAAAAAGAAGTATGTTCAAGAAGAAAAAAAAGCTACGAGGGGGATGAGATTTTTTTCTCTTCTGTTTCTTCTCTCAGTCAGACTAGCCCCAGCCGTACACGTACCTAGGTACATACGCGGGTCGTATGGTATAATTTTTTTCAATCAACGGGAATAAAAACCGTCCTCTATCCCGCGTGGACGAGAAGGGTTGAAAAACCGGGGCCTGCAACAAGGAACCCCTTCAGGTCACTGTTCCTCGATGGGACAAAAAACTGAGTGTTTTTAATCGCCCATTCCTGCCGCCGCTGCTGCTGCAGTTGTTGATGATATTCAGATTTCGATCTCGTTTTCTATGACCCACGTCTACAGCGTGCGGCATGCGGGGCCGCAATGCGAGCGTGAAATCTTTTTATTAGATTTTTTTTTTATCTTCCATTCTACTAAATTTTTTTCTTTCAGCAACCCTGATTTTGTACCCAGGTTTTTATTACTCGCTCGATTGTGCGGGCTGACTACATTTTTTTTTCTTCTTCACTTAACTTATATCTACAATGATCTATATACGAGGATCGGAATAATTTTTTATTGGAGTTTTATTCTTGTAAAAATTATTCGATCTAGAGCGTGCATCGGTGGAGAAGAACTCCGGGGCTCGGTTATGAGTGAAGTTAGCATCCGTTGCGACGAGGGGAATGGATACGTACCGCGCCCGGTTTGAGGCAACGCAACGCAACGCAACGCAACGCAACGCAACGCAACGCGAGGCGCAGTGTAATAATCCATCATTTATATTAATTGTGCCCCGCGGTCTGTACCCGAGCTACATAAATGATATCGTTGTTGTGTTTCTACAGCTCGTGCACACCACCAGTGAGAGTAGTACTCGCAATGTCCTACTCTACTCGAGGCCAGGCTATTCATAAATTCTAATTAAGTTCGTTAAATATTCGCAATGCACACCCCGCTCTTATTCCGCTACTCCGACCGCAATTTCACGCGGATATGCCACCGAAATTGCCAACTAAAATAGTTGTTTTTGGCTCTCGAAAGTTGAGAGCGATGGACCATCAAAAACAAGACTGTCTTTTTTCTCGACAACAGTTTCGGAAAATATTGGATTGACATTGAAAATCGTTTCGAATTTGTTCTTCAACAGCCCGAGACTTTGACACGAAGAAATAACACCGAGAAGCTCAAAAGATGATCGTTTTGTTGTTTTGAATGTCTTGTCTCCACTTTTTAGGACCCACATAAATAAGTTGTAGTATAAAAAAGAGAATCGCGAGTGAATAAAACGTCAAGCTTTGGTAGCTCGGTGGAAAAGCTCACTCAGCTTGCATCCCTGAAACGTGCTCGGGTTCGAAGAAACGCAGGAGGCATGAGTATCTGGTGCGTTTTGTACGGGATATTTTTTTCTGTGCCCTTCTGGTCAAGATCTGGACCCCGGTTCGACTCGGTATTCTTTTTATCTTAATCCCATTGCTCGAGGCGCTTGGGTCGTGGCCATATAGGCGAGGATATTAAACATCACCTCTGTTTAATAGCCGGTACCACGTGATTCAAACCGTTAAATCAATCTCTGAAGAATTTACGTTACTTGTATAATTTCCGTTGCGTTTTAGAGTCTCACCTACCGAATTCCTAGGGCTATAAGAAAATCCCGAAGACCGGTGTCAAAAAGCTAAGATATTCGTTGGTGCATCGCCAAGCTGAACGTGGAACGTCGTATGAAAACTAAGTTTAGACATTACTACTCCTGGCACACTCCGAATTTCGGAGATTCGGTTATATTTCTCACCGAGAGCATATCGAATTAGTGCCGCAGTTTATCAACCGGACTGACGGCGATTTTGAGAATCAACTATCTCGTCGACGGTACGAGGCGGATTGAAAAGATCTTCGAGCCCCGAGACACGGTCAGGTGTAATAAAAATGTTAAAAATGCACCGTTGCCGGTCGACCGTGGATCCAGCCGGAGGTCGAGGCCCTACGAATTGCCTAATATAATAAACTTGTCCCAATCTCGGTATAGTCAGTCGCGGGTCTCCGGTACACGGCTGAACCGTATCTCGTGAGAGTAGACGTGTGTGGGGGACGTCCGGTCGAAAGTGTGCAGGGGACGAGTCAATTTATTGGAATGTCCAAGAGCCGCGGGGTGCGACGGGGCCTCGGGGCCCGGGGCCAGAACCAGAGTCAGAGCCAGAGCCCAGTTCTTTTTCTTGCCTTGCTCTGCCTTGCTCTGCCTTGCTCTGCCTTGCTGGTTTGCGCTTGCCTTGCTCGCCGCTGCATCCAGAGTTCGGTAACCCGATTATTGTATCGTCGAGCTGTTTTTGTAGCCGACTCGGTTCAAGACGCGACGGAGTGTCGCTTTCCGACTGCAACTACGACTGGCACTCAAGATTCTGAATCGAGTTGAGTTCTCCTCTCGAGATAACAATACCCAGCTTATTCCTCTCTATCTCTGTCTCTACTCTCTTTTATTGTTCGATAAGAAGACGAAAAGTGGAAGATAAAGAACCAAGAATACGAACAAATGGTAGAAGAATTTTACGAAAATGATCGTCTTCCCTTATCTACGGGAGGCGATTCGAATCTCGTCGATATCGAGACAGAGAGAGAGCCAGAAACTGTCAGTGTACGAGACTCTAATAAACAGTAATTTGTAACCAGACAGTTTGATAATCTCGGATTCTAGGTATTGGACTGGACGCAGGGACCAGACAGTCCAGTGGAAGGGGGGTAATTTATTCAGGAAACTATTAACGGCACATCGCCACGCTATCCGTTTTTTATTCATCTCAGAATCATCGAAAACACGACTCTACGGAATATGCGAAATGTGGTTTTTCGCGGTCTCTTTATCCGTAAAAAAATGGAGAAACCCTGGTGGTTTTGTAGAACACAAGACGGCCTGGCCTGGGCCAGCGAGAGTGAGGCAGAAGCGTGGGGACGCGGTCGAACCCGAGCTAGGAAAAGGAGGACCAAAAGATCCGAGGCAGAGTCTCGCTACGTCAAGTTGTTTACTACGAACGAGCCGAGGCGTGTCGTTGAACCTCGGCAGGACCGAGAGCGCCGCGCCTACGTACGTTCTTCGTTATATGCGTACGTACGCACGCAGCTGCGGCGTTATGCGTGCCCAAGAGCGTCCCATCCCAAGTTTTACCACACGCACACGCGGGAGAAGAGATATTTTTTCTGTTCTTTCGATACACGGATATTTTCGTCAAGGTCGATGCTTAGAATTGAAAAAAGAAAAAAAACTGAGACTAAAAACGATCACCGCGAAGCAAAGCTCATCCTAGCACCAGGGTGCATGACTTCTGGTGACTGAACTTTGCGCGGTGTTTTCGATGCGAGAAGAGAGACTACGGCGCAGATGACGTGTCGTTGACCCATCCGAGATGGTCTCTAGCTCCCCTCAGCCTCGACTCGGCCCCCGACTCGGAATTCAGATACGTAAAATGAGCTAAACGTCATTTTAGCGAATAACAGGAAACTCGAGTTGAATAAAAAGAGAGTATTCAGTCACCTTGACACTGTTTTTTTTTCATTTTTGAATTACTTTTCAATTCCGTGAAACGATTCAGACGAGGTGAATCGTAGAATCGTAGACCTACCCCAATTTATTTCGTCTTGTCGTACCGGATGGTTGATGTACTTTTAATGGTTCTTTATTTGTTATAGTTTCTTTTTTTTTGCTCTCCTAAGCAGAAACACGCGCCGAATGACGTCACGTCATTTGTTTTTATTAGGACAGAATCAGTGCGGACCGTATGTCGAGACCTTGGGATCAATTTTAACAATGAGTAATGATCTCGATTTGTTTATCAAACTCGATAAAATGATTTACGTGTTGGAATAAATAATTCTATTCCAGGAATAAAGTATGGACATTTTAATCTTCTTCTATTATGGTTCTAATTTCAAGTTCGGGATAATCACTTCTTCCTCGAGTGACTTTGGTACGCCTTGATTGTACGCCGAGTGATCCTCAATTACTATCCGTTTAACGATAAAGCGACTTCAGGTCTTATTATACATCATTATTTTTATTGCACTTAAAAACATGATATTACAAAGCAAATATCAGACTGCAAATTGGATAAGACATGGGGTCAAGTAGCCGGTATCTCATACTATCTCGCGGTGCACCGTGATCCTGTCGGCATTTACGCACGAGTCATGAATTACCACGTGAATCGCTACCTCATTTATAATTACCGTCGTAAATAACAATTTTTTTTACCCAATTTTGTCTTTTTTCAATAAAATCTATATCATCATCATTATCTTAATTCCCAACCGCGGGATTACTGCATCCTTCCAGTTGTTAACTTTTTTTCTTCCAATATAAAAACTCCACAGAGGAAAAAAAAATGGTTTGATTCAAGGAATTGTTTTTTTTTTAATATGATATTGAGTAAATATTTACTAGAATTACTAGATCTTGATGAAATATCGACTCGGTAACCGATTTTTTGAGTATCAACAAAAATGTATATATTTTTTATTTTCTTGTATCGAGAAAAACTTGACGAATGGTTATAGCCAAGTGTGTGTATGAATTTCAATAAGTTTTATAGCCGGTTAAAAGTGTGGAGGCATGACCCCGGTAGCAACGGGTGCAGCAGGCCAACACAGAACCGGGCACAACTCGCTTCCTGCACATATCCATTGAGCGGTGATTTATGGTTGTTTGTAATAAAAATGAAAAAAATAGAAATAAAATAAAAGAAATACATATACATATATATATATATATCCGCGGCGCGCATTGTCCTTTCACTTCTTATATAGCTAAGCGAAGGGCACGCGCGACTCGCAAGCTCGATACGTAAAGAGACAGAGAAAAAAGAACACCTATATACACGGTACGAATAAAATGAATGGAAAATAATGAAAGATTATTCGGTACGGCAGATAAATTAGGGAAAATTTTTGCTTCAGGGCGAATCGTGAGGCTGAAATCGGTATTGAATCGTTGATCATGAACCAATAACGCCGGAGTCGAAGGGTAGTAGAAATCATGTCAAGTAGTTTTGTGCTCTAGTCACCTCATGGCAAATTCATATCGTATGTTACATATGCATACGATTAGTTAATATGTATAATAACGATCGTGATCGTTCCGCGGTTAGCATATCGCGATATCTGATTGTGTGTCGCGATTGTAGAGAACCAGAATGTTCTCCGAGGTAGGTAACATAGGTAAATACAAGTTTGCAACAGAGGCGAGGGGTCCGGAGCAACTAGTCCAGGTATATCGTTAAGGATCAGGACCAGAGCCTTGGTGGTTGGCAAAATAAAGAATAATAAACGTGGCGACCACGCATGTCCATAGTCACGGTTTGCCCGTATCTGTTCACCGCAGTACAGTAACTGTCGTAACAACCTGATTTATGGTAACTAATTGCGATTAATCACTGAACGTAAACGTCCGTTGCACTTTGTTCGCCCTCCCGATATTCGGCGCGTTCGAATGCCTACAATTTCAGAGATAACAAACAGCTTGAACAAAGAGGCCGTGGATCGATAAAAGGATCGAAATATCTGCGATTTAAGGATGTAGTTCGGGTTGAATACTATTTTCTATAATTGATATTGTACCGATGCGAACTTTTTCAAAACTAAGAAAAAAAAACACGATATATAATCCATATAACCTGAAAATTCGATGCGATGCTTCCAAACGGCCTCCGAAAAACCCTCCGCTGGAATTGGTACCGGCGATGAAGAACCTGAGTTACAGCAATCTCGATTTTTTTTCAATATCAGAATAGCAAGAAGAGTAGATTCACGTGAAGAATTTGTTGTGTGGTGACAACAGTTCTCAAAAATGAGGTTTGAAACAATCATTTCCCCCAAAAAGGCACTTTTTTTTGTTATTTTTTGGCTAAAAAATGAAAGTAGTTTAACTGGATTCAGTGATCAGACCTGAAAAAGCTCACATGGAATTGTTCATAATGTATCAAAGAAGATATCTGTGAAAATAGAAGTTGATTTGATAAATATTTCATCGCCGGTTACATTTTGAAATCGGAAAAGTAGGTGAAAATCAGTTTTCGAGATGATCCAAGACTTTTAAAAGGCTGCACATCAATTGAGAACTCCAGAAAAAAAGTTTGGTCCGATGACAAGCTCCAAGTTTCTCATCACTCTTGACTTCTTGTGACACGTATCACTCTCATTCTGAGCTGTGCAATTGGATAATTTTTACAGATTATCACTGTTGGGCCCTGATTAGAACACTTTAAAAATCATATTCGGATTTGATCTTTGCACATATTGACAGGTATCTAGTAGATAAATCCGCAATGAATTGGGCCTTTTTTAATCCGAACCCATCCTTAAAGATGTATCTGATCCCGAAGCTCGGTGACTACGGATTGCAGAGTCGTACAGAGACTGGAGGATGAGCGGAAGAGATATAAAATACGATGAACCAACCAGCTTCCGGTACTGCAGACGCTGCGCCGTTTGGAAGTGTAGCCAAAGTTGTTGTACCAACTCTGATACCACGATCCGCGGTAAGCGCGGCTACAACCAACGAAGAATTTCAATCAGCAATAACTGCTTTTATCAGACTCCCCACCTCGGATCACGGCTCGTGTCGATTCTGGTTACAAATGACGTTGTTATTTTCATGATCGTTCTCATGTACGGATCGATCTACGCTATTATAGCCTCGTCTTTTTCTACTACATCCTTTTTTTTTATCGAGTCCTTATAGAATTGCATCTGGTAGAGTAAATTGGAATAATTAGAATTGATTCTCCTCAATTTTGTTGTTGTTGTTGTTGAGAGTAACAACAAACTGCGGTAGTTGAGAGGCAATTGAATTTTAGTCACGTCGTTACAACTCTGCCACAAAAAATTCACTAATTCTTGTTCGAACAGAAAAATGAAAATATCACCTGATTAATTTATCACCGAATATTGAGATATTATTACAATTAACAAAAGAAGGACGAAATAAAATTGAAAAACCGTTGTTTTGACAAAAAATGAAAATACTGTTGAAATTAACATGTCTGTGTGCTTTTTTTTTCTATCAATTATTAATTTTCTTTCAACAGGGAATCAACGATCGTCGATTGTTTTTTTTTTCTTTTTTTTTCAAGTAAATCGTACGTATACACCATCGAGTTCTCTGTACCATTAAAAAAGTTGATTGATTTATTACCGTTAGGTAAAGAAGCCGGTTTTCTTATTGCGAGTCTTGGATGATATTATACGCACGTACATACCCATGTATGTAGACGTATAATAACTACATATGTATGGAAACTGAGTATGTAATATGATTCGTATATAAACGCGAAGTAGCGAGATATACGTATGCACATAATAATATAATACACGTAACTATCTCGCAGCTGTATCGCGATCGGAGAACATGAATGGAGCCTCCGAGTCCGGACGCGGAGGCTTTTCGATGATGAAATTCTAGAATGTCGTGACGAAATGGACAAATAAGAATATAAACAAAAAAAAAAAAAAAGCGGATTTTGGCTGATTAGGATTTTTTTATTTTGCTTCTAGCTATTTTGAATTTCGCAAATCTGACTTTAGATCAGTGATGAGTGACCCAAAAAACCATGCGATAGCAAATTTCATTGAAATTTGTTGATCCGTTCTGAAAATATCATAATTTCACTGTTTTTGGGTAGAATTTTGTTATTTTAATGATTCAAAAAGTACCGAATCGATCAGAGCAAGAATCTAATCAGGTCTTAGTTTGGAAGAACCGCGTCTGTATTGAGCCTGATTTGATCGAAATCATAAGTGACTACGATAACTTCCCTTTTTCCTCTGAAAACAGAGAAACGGAAAGAAAAAGAAAAAATTGTCGAAGGTAGTTAAAGCGAGTCAAAAACGGCGAGACGCATGACTTCCCCCAGCAATCGTTTCGATCGATGTTGTTACTCGAGCAACACCTGTACCTACATCCTCGTCCGCACCTTCGGTTTCGCCTCGTAAAACTAAAGAAAGGAAAATAAAGAAAAATAAAAGAGGACTGTGCGGGAGATAGAATCACCTCGACAAGAGAACCGCGCCGCCTGTTTTTAACAAAAAGGAAATGAAAACGTTGATCGGCTGCAATGATCCGTTTGTGACCGATGACGGTACGAATGAAATAAAATGAAATTAACGACGACAAAAAAAAAAAAAAAAAACGACTGTATCCATTGTGCGGTGAAAATATATTTAATTTCTTTACGTCAGCGGGAGTCCCGACGAGCCGAAGAATCGAGTCGGGATCTCATACGGCGAAGATGAGTTTATGAGAGGCAGTTTCTGAGTAAAAACCGCGAGGGCTACTACTTTTTCTAACCGTCATGTGGACGCCACTCGAGCGTCAGGACTCGGACATTTATAGGCGTTATTGGGCGTTAAGCGGCGAGAAAAGGGCGGATACGACAGGTGGTACTCCAGGTGGAAATCTTTAGGGTAGAGAAAGGCTAGATTCTCATCCGTTCATAAACTCGAGGATTAGAAACATACGTGAGTATATGAAATTGAGGAGTAGGTTAAATCGATACCGG
Source organism: Euura saliciscinereae (assembly GCA_018420115.1). Lineage (NCBI taxonomy): Eukaryota > Metazoa > Arthropoda > Insecta > Hymenoptera > Tenthredinidae > Euura > Euura saliciscinereae. Next base: position 38,708 of record JAFFZH010011678.1, read on the forward strand.
TAGAATTCACCTTTACTAACTCGAACCCGCGGATCGATAAATAATTCTGACCCACCGCGATACAAGATAACTGTGAGAACATTCCACCACACATGAATTATCGTGTGGGTGCCCGGTATCGCCTTCGGCTAAGCCGTTCGTCAACGTCTGACAGGAAAAATTATTATTAATCAACCGCGCTGCAGAGTTTCACCGTTTATAATTTACAAATTACGATCCTCACAGTCGGGGTTAAGGATAGGCTATGTAAGTCCGGTTGAAATCAATTTCCTCATCCTTTTCTAGGACCACCGTAACCACGGTTGTCATTTTTTTCTTTTTCTCTTATACGATTCCCTTTATCGATCATTGGGATTAGAAATAATTCCAGTTCAGAACGCACCGCAGGTTCGATTGCAGTGGGCAAAGGTACACCCGAGCGGAGCGGTATTATATTATAAATCAATTTCTTTAATTTCACAACACTTTCGCCATAGATCAAAAACCGATCCTTTTTTGGTACCGTCGGACTAGACGCCGGGGAGGCGAGCTGATATATCGAAAGCAATTAGTTCCAGGGATTTTCTGGGATTGGATTCCAACTGGCGGCTTCCTAGCTACCTGAGTCCGCAAACCTCGGAAGATGCGCGACCAGCTGATACTAACCCCGCGCATTAATTATCAAAGCGGTCCTGCACCGCGTCAACGGGAATCGGATGAATAATTTGACGAGTAAAAATACCCGGTTTATGTACAGGATGCACCTTTCGAGGGTACATTACCCCCCACCTACCCTCTCGCGGTGAATAACTGCAGCTCTATACTACGTGATATGTAATTACGGGAAGATACGTAGTGCAGCGGTCGTGGACCCCTTCGAGATAGCCGCAAGAACTCGGAGCCCGAAGGACCGGTGGGACTCGTGGGCCTTGACCTTGGCCGCGCCCTGTTGCCACGTGTCATACCCGCGGCCACGCGATGCTCGCACCTGATTTGAGGACGAATCGTCAACCCGATGGTCACTTCCTCGTTTTCAAAGGAAAATAGAAGAGGCTTGAATGACTCGGCGGAAGTCTGTGAAACGAGTTTTGAGGATTCAGTTCGATCTTTGCAGATATTGACAGGTGAATGTATTTAGTGAGTAAATCCGCAATAAAAAGTTTTTCGAAAATCGCATTATTTTAGGCCCGTTTATTCCTCAAATCGTATTCTAGGGTTTCGAACACGAAACTTTTGATTACTTTCGTGATCATTATTTTCGAGATTGATAAAGATAGCGAGTCAAGCTCGCAGAGTCAAGGATCGGGAGTAATACGCGTAGCTTCAGGGCATCGGATACCACACGTGTAATAGAATGACTAATCGCAGTCATTTCCTGCTCATATTTCATTTCGTTCGGGGTTAATCATTGCAGGGCCCCGAAGCAGGGCGGCGACCAACTTCGGACAAGCCGAGCCTGCAGAGAGCACTGCGGTCTTAATAATCGCACCGTGACTTTAACGGTCGGGGTACATCTACATAAAACGAGAATACGCCAGGTTATATCGAGATGCGAGAGTACTCGGTATAAATAAACGCGTGTGGGATAAGCCCATTCGCTATTTCTAAGATGATTATTCCTGATCAAAATCAACACTCGACCACCGTCGACACCGCGACTCGGAGATCGGATCGAGAAACGTATTAACACGGCAGAATATCGGTCATATTGTCTTTCCCTTTTCCGTCGATGCGAGATACGGCTCTTTTAATTCTGCGGAGTGACGATTCACTCCACTAGAGTGAAAATTGTGCCAGTGGGAGAAATAGCGAATCAGTGTTGGGCGAATTTGTAATTTATTATTTTTATTGTAATTTATTATTGTAATTACAAATTACAAATTACAATTTGTAATTTGTAATTTAAAAAAAATCCATTACAAATTACTTCAGTAATTTGTAATTAAATCAAAATCCATTACCCATTACAATTGTAATTTGTAATTAAATCAAAATCCATTACCCATTACAATTGTAATTTGTAATT